>CAUYON010015175.1:0-20031 GCA_963573935.1 Arctocebus calabarensis
ACAAATGTATTTTTTTTTCTCCCCCTGGGTGTAGTTTTCTACGTGTGTGATCATGTCTTTTGCATACAGAGATAATTGTATTGTGCACATACATTTTCTTTCTTCCTATATCTTCCTTTCTTTCCTTCCTTTTCTGTCTCATAGCTCACAGCAACCTCCAACTCCTGGGCTTCGGCGATTCTCTTGCGTCGGTCTCCCGAGTAGCTGGGACTACAGGCACCCGCCACAACGCCTGGCTATCTGCCGAGACAGGACCTGAACCCGCCACCTTCGGCATATGGGTCCGGCGCTCTACTCAATGAGCCACAGGCGCTGCCCTATACAAATGTATTTGATATGATTTTGAAACAAAGTACAGTCCTCATAACCTAATTGTTTCATTTAAAAACAAAGAATACAGGGCAGTGCCTGTGGCTCAGTGGGTAGGGCGCCGACCCCATATACCAAGGGTAGTGGGTTTGAACCTGGCCCTGGCCAAAATGCAAAAAAATTGCCAGGCATTGGGGCAGGCGCCTGTAGTCCCAGCTACTCTGGAGGTTGAGGCAAGATAATCGCCTAAGTCCAAGAGCTGGAGGTTGCTGTGAGCTGTGATGCCGCAGCACTCTACTGAGGGCGATAAAGTGCAACTGTCTCAAAAAAAAAAAAGAGTAACAAACTCAAACAAATTAGATTCTAAATCATATCAAGTGCTTTCCATCTCACTTAGGGTAAATGTCTTACAGGGCCTGTAGGGCCACAAACTGATCTTTTCTCCTGTCACTCTCTTCTCTACCTCAGCCACACTCCTTGCTATTTCCAAGCAGCAAGCAAGGTCCACCTCAGGGTCTGTGCCCTTGCTGTGCCCTCCTGGTGGAGAGCTTCTCCTAGGTAACCCACCTTATGTGCTGGCACGGCTGGAGGAGTGAGGCATCTCACTCTAGTGATGAACCATTCATCTTACTTACCCTGAAAGCCTAGGTCCTCCCAGTGGTCTCCGTGGAGGGCACAGTCAAACTTGGAGCCGGTCAGCTTCTTGTAGATGGTCTGGAGGACTCGGCCATGCACTGGGTCTTGGTTATCCAGGCCACCTGCCCCCAAACACACACATTTTCTGCCAGATTACCCCTTGTACAAGGACTGGGTGCTTCTCAAAGAATGTTAGATCTAGACTGTGCTCAAGATACCCTGTTCTCAGCTCCTATTCTGGGACCACTTTTGCCTCCCCTAACATGGAAAATGTAAGACCTCTGGCTTAGCCTCAGCAACAGGGTGGGTAAACAGTGCTTTCTGCCTGCCTTTTGGCCGGGCACATGTACTCACACTGAGCAATGGTCAACACCAGGTCCCTCTCTTCCCGAAGGCCCTGGTGGAGCTTTGGAGGCCCAAAGAGGTAGTGGCGGAGAGCGGCGAGCCCAGTCCTTCGAATAGTTGGCTGGATTCTTTTCTGGGTAAGACATTGCAGACAATGGGCACACTGCTGGGGTCATTAGCCTCAAAGAACATCAGGCTCAGAATAGGCACAGTACGTGAATAGGGCAGACAGAGATAGTTTTCCCAGCCACCTGGCTAGTCTCTGGGGCAGGGAAATGTGGCAGAGGCTGGGAAGCACCTGTTGAGTGTGCTGGAGACAGGCTCTTTCAGCTCCTAGGTTCTTTCCAAGGACAAACAGATGTCCTCAAGCATAGGCTTTCCCAGCCAGTCTCCTGCATTTACATTTTTGGGTTTTCCAGAACTAGCTATTCCACTAACTCCCATGGAGGCTACAGATGCCATCTGTAGGGACTCCCCCACACAGTCAGATGAATGCCAGGCCAGGTTTCCCAGAAGGCTGCTTCTACCCACTATTATGTGTCTGTCTATGCCTGTGTGTGTGTGAAGGACATAAATGACTACATCTAGCAGTCTTCTCAGCTTCCTGGATTAGAAAGCCAGTGGGGTAAGGTGCCTCTGAGGGGTAGCTGGATTCTGGCCAATGCCAGCTCTTCCTACACTAGGTCATGCTAGCTTCTTGGGGCTCAGTGACACCCGTGGGCCTTATGACACACTCATTTTGGTAACTTTGGGCTTTCCACATCCTATAAACCAACCTGATGCTTGCCTTTTCAGCCTCTCTCTTGAGCCAAGTTTTAGGTTAAAGACCCAGAATCATATTCCTCTAAATCAGTGGTTCTCAACCTGTGGGTCGCGACCCCTTTGGGGGTTGAACAACCCTTTCACAGGGGTCGCCTAAATACATCCTGCATATCAGATATTTACATTACAATCCATAACGGTAGCAAAATTATAGTTATGAAGTAGCAACAAAAATAATTTTATGGTTGGGGGTCATCACAACATGAGGAACTGTATTAAAGGGTAACGGCATTAGGAAGGTTGAGAAGCACTGTTCTAAATGCACTACTGATTGGCTGGAAACAGTGGCTCACACCGGTAATCCCAGGACTCTTGGAGGCCAAGGTGGATGGATTGCCTGAGTTCATGGGTTCAAGACCACCCTGAGCAAGAGCAAGACCCTGTCTGTAAAAGTAGCCGAGCATTGCAGCGGGCACCTGTAGTCCCAGCTACTCAAGAGGCTGAGGCAAGAGGATCACTTGGGCCTAAGGGTTTGAGGTTGCTGTGAGCTATGACACTACGGCACTCTACCGAGGGTGACAAAATGAAACTCTATCTCTAAATTAATAAAGGACTACTCATCATTCAAGATGTCCCAGAAAGCCCCCCAGCTTTTATTGTCCCCAGTAGTCCACCTTTTTCTAACGCTTCATTTTTCTTTTTCTTTTTTTGAGACAGAGTCTCACTATGTCACTCTGGGTACAGTGTCATGGCATCACAGCTCAGAGCAACTTTAAACTATTGGGCTTAAGTGATTCTCTTGCCTCAGGCTCCCAAGTAGCTGGGACTACAGGCAGCTGCCACAACACCTGGCTATTTTTTGTTTTTATTGCTGCAGTTGTCTTTGCTTAGCAGACCTGGGCCGGGTTCGACTCTGCCAGCCCTGGTGTATATGGTTGGCACCCTAACCACTGAGCTATGGGCACCAAGCCACACTTCATCTTTCTTAAACTCTCAAGTATTTCTGGCTCCTTGAGGGAAGGGAAGATTTTCTTCCAGTGTCCATCAGGTATTCAGGTTGTCTTGTCTCCCCATGGAATTACCTAGTACTGACTCTGTACCTCCCCACCCATAAGAGGGAAGAACAGAGGACCAGCTACAGAAGACCCTGAATGACAAGGTCACAAGAACACAAAGGGCACAGTCCCATAGAGCTATCAGGACCCTGCATGAAGCTTGGGTCTTGGGCCATTCATTGGCGCATGTCCCAAGATCTTAGGTGAGATAAGGCTCTCATCTGGAAGTGTCCATCTTACTTGCCTAGTGCCTTACCCTGGTAGAGTAGAAATCTGGCTCCTGAGAAGGTGCTTTGCTGGAGACCCCACACCTCCCTAAGACCGTACCTTGAAGGAGGACAGGTCCACAGTCTGGAAGTGCTGCAGGGCCTCACTGAAGGAGATTAGCTGCCCAGGCTGTTCTGAGATGGCCTGGCACCCTGTGGCAAAAGGGAAGACACTCCAAGACTAGTAATGATAGTCATTCTGTCAGCAAACATTTACTGAGGGCCTCCTGGTTGTCATCTCCAAGCTAGACATCAGACATCTGCAGCTACAACCTTTCCTTCTTCAGGGGGCTGGCTTCTCTGCTGAGCTATCATTTCAGTCTATCTTGCTAGGCTGATCTCTGCAGTGAGGATGGGACAGATCTGCCCTGTAAGGGGCTCCCTAAATTCTACTCATCTATGAGGGGGCAGGTCACTGCATAGAGTAGGTACCCATGTAGGAGCATGCAACCAGTTTGTTGAAGGGCCATTCCTAATTTCCGCTTTGCCCCTTCTCACACCCTGTGCAGGCCCTCCCACCCCGTCCCAGGGCCCACAGAGGTGAGGGCTGATACCACTCACTGTAAGCTCAGGGGACATAAAGGTCTCAGTTCTATGGACTAAGGCCTTGGGACCCTCCCATAGCTCCACCTAAAACTCTCAGAAAGGAACATGAGACAATTTTTCCCCAGCCTCAGGGTTTTCCAGCAGATGGCTTCACTTCTATCCCCAGGGCCTTCCTAGTGCAGTGAATAGCCTGAGCAGCCTTGTACAGGGGCCCTGGCCACCTGCCCCCCTCCTTCTGCCTGACTCATCACCCTGCAGAAGGTGATCCTGACCAGAGTTCTCCCTGTCTCCTCTCAGGGATGGATGGAGGATGGGCAGGGCTGCCTGGAGGATGGGCAGGGCTGGTAGCCCTTTCCCGGGGTGTCCATTCCTGTCTCCTCCAAAGATGGCATGTTACCAACTTTGGGTTTGGAAAAGTGATTTTTTTTCTATGCCACAGAGCTAAAATGACAACTCTCAGGGACACTGTCTCATGATCTTACAGTCACAGGAATATTAGTCACACATGTGGATGGTGCCTTTGTTGTTGGGGACTGTGTGTTGACAGTGCCATTTCTACAGTTACCTGTCCCTGGCTGGATGGTCTCCACAGCTTCCCATTCTTCTTGGGCTCTGAGCACTTCTGGGCTCACAACTGCAATAGTAAGAAGACTCTCTGAGATCTAGGTATATCTTGACCTCTAGCACAGACCTCAGCCTTCTCTGCCTGCCTTGAATCTTATCATTCCATAATCTCCTTTTCATACACATGCCACAGAGTGATTGTTTGGTTTTATTTTTTTTGAGACAAGGTCTTGTTCTGACTCCCAGGTTAGAGTGCAGCAGCATCATCACAGCTTACTGCAATGTCCAATTCCTGGGCTAAAGTGATTCTCCTGTTTCAGTCTCCCCAGTAGCTGTGACTATACGCTTCTGCCACCAGACTTGGCTAATTTTTATATATATTATTTTTCTGTAGAGACTGAGTCTCACTTTATCACCCTCCGTAAAGTGCTGCAGTATCACAGCTCACAGCAACCTCCAATTCCTGGCCTTAGGCGATTCTCTTGCCTCAGCCTCCTGAGTAGCTGGGACTACAGGCGCCTGCCACAATGCCCAGCTATTTAGGAGGCTGAGGTGGGAGGACACCTTGACTCTAGGAGTTCAAGGAAAAACAACAGAATACTGGACCTTGGACAATAAAGAAAACAAAACTCACTTTCAGCATGAGGCTTAAAAGGAGACGAACTAAAAAGGAGAAACAAAATGGCTGAACAAGAAGAGAAGAGGGGAGTGACAGCAAGGAGTGTGTATCTTGGAGCTGAACACTTTACCACTTCACCCTCGTCAGACCCTCATCTATCAGTAACTTCATTCATCTGTGAGCCCTGCCCTCCACATCCTCAGACTATGAACGGGTTGATCAAAGTGTGAGCTGGGAGCAGAAACCACAGAGGCCAGAGGGTGGGAATTTCTGTCACAATACGTTTGTGAACAGAAAGTAGAAGGCTTCACCCAGTTGGTGCCTAAAAACAGGAGACAAGCGCCCAAACCCTGGAAGTGCTGCTTCTCCTTTCTTCTTAGAACCAAGTAGACGCCTCCTACTTCTGAAGATGATCCTACATAAAGACTATTTTCTCCTCACCAAGTGGAGAACAGGGGGGCAAAGGACAAATCTTCAGGAGAATTAACACAGCTCCCTTGTTACGTTTCCTTATCATTTTTCCTTTTTAAAATTGTCTCCTTTATTGTGGCTCTCTTCCACTTCCTTACATCCTAAAGGGAACTGCTGACTGGGTCAGCCTATTACTCATTTAAATGAGCTAAGAACAATCTGAAATATAATTATGCTTTTTTCATATGATCAAAAATATCCAGGGCAGCGCCTGTGGTTCAAAGGAGCAAAGGAGTAGGGAACCAGCCCATATGCCAGAGGTGGCAGGTTCAAACCCAGTCCTGGCCAAAAACTGCAAAAAAAAAAAAAAAATAAAGGAGAAAAATATCTGGAACAGGCTTGGCACCTGTGGCTCAAGTGGCTAAGGTGCCCAGCCACATATACCTAAGCTGGTGGGTTTGAATCCAGTCCGGGCCTGCCAAACAACAATGACAGCTGCAACTAAAATAAAAAAATAGCTGGGCATTGTGGCGGGCACCTGTAGTCCCAGCTACTTGGGAGGTAGAGGCAAGGGAATTGCTTGAGTCCAGGAGTTGGAGGTTGCTGTGAGCTGTGATGCCACGGCACTCTACCCAGGGTAACAGCTTGAGGCTCTGCCTCAAAATAAAAAAAAAAAAAAATCTGGAACAAAGATGCTCAGTGTATACGAAATATTTTGGCATTTAAGGCAAAAATTATTAATGTATCAATGTTGGATTTGTCACCATACAGTAAAGATCACATTAAAAAAAGATCACATTTAAATCACATTAAAAGAAAATTCATAAACATACAAATGTTTCTACATTAGAATACTTTTTTAAAAAATAATTTTATTAAATCATAATTGTGTACATTGGTGCAATCATGGGGCACAATGTGCTTACTTAATATACAAACAGAAATATACATCAGAATACTTTTGAAAAGCTCCATATATGGGATCGGTGCTTGTGGCTCAATGGGCTAAGGCACCAGCCATGTACACCTGAGCTGGTGGGTTCGAATCCAGCCTGGGCCTGCCAAACAACAATGACGGCTGCAACCAAAAAATGGCCGGGCGTTGTAGCGGGCGCCTGTAGTCCCAGCTACTTGGGAGGCGGAGGCAGGAGACTCGCTTGAGCCCAAGAATTGGAGGTTGCCGTGAGCTGTGATGCCACAGCACTCTATCCAGGGTGACAGCTTGCGACTGTGTCTCAAAAAAAAGCTCCATATACGTGGAGATTACATTTTTAATGTGTGGGATTTAAACATAACAATACTGCCAACGATCACTCACTATGATTTATATTTTGTGCATTCAGCACTTTATCTAATTAGCTCATTCAATCCTTATAAAACCCCTATCACACAAGTTTTGACATAATCTCTGTTTATAAATGAGGAAAGTGAGGTTAAGCAACTTGCTCATCTGGTTGGTGGGTAAGACAGTGAGGATTTAAACTAGAGATGCCAGAACTGGTGTTTCTGAATTGGTAAGTGGACCTTTCTCCCTAGTCATTTGGCAAGTGGAGTGAGCTTTAAATGTACTACAGAGATGTGCCCCATGAAGCAGACACATTTTGAAAGGCTTTTCAGAATATCCCTGTGAGGATATGGAAGATGTTAATATTTCTACTATAGACAAAGAGATGACATGACTTGGCCAGAGGCACACAGTAAAACATCAGAAGACAGATATCAGAATTCACTGACTCCCAATCCAGTAGTGATTCTAATTTTCCTTAAAGAGTGATAAATGTACAAAATTCTTTTTTTTTTCTTTAAAGATAGAGTTTCACTATGTCACCCTCAGCAGAGTGCCGTGCAGTCATAGCTCACAGCAACCTCAAACTCTCAGGCTTAAGTGATTCTCCTGCTTCAGCCTCCCAAGTAGCTGGGACTACCAGCGTCCACCACGATGCCCAGCTAATCTTTCGGTGTTGTCATTGTTGTTTAGCAGGCCCGGGCTGGGTGTGAATCTACCAGGTCTGGTGCATGTGGCTGGCACCCTAACCACTGAGCTACAGGCGCCAAGCCAAATATACAAAATTCTGAAGGACAAGGAGTGAGAGAAAACTAAAAGAATGAAAAGTAGATCTACCCATACTCCAAGGCCCTGAAGGAGACCTTCCCACCTGGCTCCCATCCATTAGTTTCTGCAGTCAGGGCCGGGAGAATTCTGTGCTTCTTTAACTCCGAGATCTGTAGGGGCAGCTGACTGTTAGTGTGAGAACAGAATTCACATTCCCCCCCCCCCCCATACACACAAATACTTCCCACCCACTTACAACTGGAGGCCAGAAGGACTTAATTAAACTCAATCTGAAAGTGAGGTATCTGGAAAGCTTCAACTATGATGGAAAAGCTGGGTGATGTGGGAGACAAGTACATGCCCTTCTTAGGAATAGGAAATAAAAGACACAAACTCAGGCCCAGCACCTGTAATCCTTGTACTCTAGGAGGCAGAGGTGGGATGATCACCTGAGCTCAGGTGCTGGAGCAAGAGCAAGAACTCATCTCTACTAAAAAGAGAAAAATTAGCCAGGCATTGTGGTGGGTGCCTGTAGTATCAGCTACTTGGGAGGCTGAGACAGGAAGACTGCTTGAGTCCAGGAGTATTAGGTTTTTGTGACCTATGCTGAGGCCACGGCACTCTAGCCTGGGCAACAAAGTGAGACTCTATTTCAAAAAAGAAGGGGGGGAAGAAAGAAGGGGATTGGTGTGCTCCCACCTAATGGGCACAATGTAAGGGAATATGGTATACTTCTCTTTTGTAGGTGCAGGACACAACTACAAAAGGGACTTTACCTAGTAAATTCAAACATTGTAACCTAATTGTTTGTACCTTCATGTTAATCTGAAATGAAAAAAATTCATACAACTTATTAGGGAGTGTGGTGTGCCTTTGGTATTCCCACTGTATTTTATATTCTGCTTCATTATAGCAAATATCTCATTAGAAAGGTTGCTTTGCATGCTTGTGCCCCACACTTTCTCCTCCCAAGTGTGTGCACCTGAAAGCTAGGGTCTATGCCATCCTTGTGTACCCAGTGCCTAGAACCATACAGCGCAAACAATGAAAGCAGGTATTGGCGGGAAGCTAAGGGGTGTGTGATACGTACAGGAATTCCTCTGAAAGCGGAAACAGCACTGTTGTTGTCATATGATATAGAGTGTCCCCCAGATAGTCTTTCGCCCTGTAAAACAGACCAGGGTCAATCGCCCAGGCAGATATTAATTCTACCAGGATGATAGTTTAAATACTGTACCATTTCCTAGTACCACAAAAAATGGATGAATTCTAGAAAAGATAACTATAAGGAATACTGCAAGAGAAAAGTTCTGTTTAATCTGTTCTTGAGAAAAACTGCAAAAATCTTAGTTAATGTTATCTCAAAAATCTTACACATAGGGTGGCGCCTGTGGCTCAGTGAGTAGGGCACCGGCCCCATATGCCAGAGGTGGCGGGTTCAAACCCAGCCCTGGCCAAAAAAAAAAAAAAATCTTACACATATTTTGTAGCTCTGTTAAAGATCTCAGGGCTCTAAGTGAGTAAAATTCAATAAGGGAATTACCTATGGCCTCCTTGCTCAGCCAAACCTTTCCCCAGCTAGAGTTGAGAAAAAAAAAAAAAACAAAAAAACTTGACCAATTGTTTATAACTCATATCACAGACACTGGGCTAATCTTCCAAATGAGTTTTAAAAGATCTTACAAATCATTAGGAAAAACAAAACCCAAACCTGCAAACGTGGGCAAAGGATATAGTGTACACAAAAGAAAACACAAAATGGTCTTAAACATATCAATGTTCAACCTCATGAAAGAGTTGCCAAATAAAATAGGAGATAATGTTTCATGTATCAGATTATCAAAGGTCAAAAAGTCTAACAACATACTCTATGCTGGCTAGAGTGCCAAGTGTTATACAACACACTGTAAACTGTTCCCACCTCTATAACTTGACTATGACACTACTAGACAAAATTCATATGTGTTTTCTTTCTTTCTTTCTTTTTTTTTGAGACAGAGTTTCACTTGGTTGCTCTCGGTAGAGTGTCATGGTGTCACAGCTCACAGTAACCTCCAGCTCTTGGGTTTAGGTGATTCTCTTTCCGCAGACTCCTGAGTAGCTGGGACTACAGGTGCCCGCCACAACGCCTGGCTATTTTTTGCAGTTTGGCCGGGGCTGGGTTTGAACCCGCCACCCTTAGTATATGAGGCTGGCGCCCTACCCACTGAGCCACAGGTGCTGCCCCGCATATGTGTTTTCTATATTTGGGGATTGCCATTGTATTCTAGTAATTTATCCAACAGATACACTAATCCATGCAAAAAAGAACATGTTTGTATTTATAATATGATTCATTGTAGCACTGCTTACAATAGCAAAAAGCTGAGAAAACCCTAAAAGTCCACGAGTAAGCTGATTAAACAAATTAGCCTATTCAGTCACTGAGATACTATATAGCCATAAAGAAGAATGAGCAAGTGCTTCATGGGCAATGTAGACCAATCCTCATGACATGTTAAATGGAAAAGCAAAGGATAAAATATATATACTACTATATATTTTACTATTGTGTTTTTAAAAAGGTCATAAATAAATCCAAAATGGTATCTCATAACCCGCTTAGAAAACAGGCTACTAGGAAAGGAAGTTAACCTTGAAGTGAATAGAAGCTCCTTCTTACAGAACAAAGAGAACTGGTGGCAAGCCTGTAGCCCTAGATACTCTGGAACTGAGACACAGGAACACTTGAGTCCATGAGTTAGAGGTTGCAGTGAGCTGTGATTGTGCCACTGCACTCCACTCTAGATGACACAGTAAGACCCTACCTATTAAAAAAAAAATAACTAAGAGGACTAGAAAACTATAATCTAAGGGTTAGCCATAACTTAAGGGTTTTTCCTAAATAGTTCTAAAGTTCCACATTCTCTTGATAAATTCTGTCTTCCTGTATTAGTGATTTATCCCAACCCAACAGCTTTCCCAAAGCAGCAAACATGCTTACCTGTCCAACTCTTAATTCTTTCTCATTAGGGAAAGAGCAAGATTTTTCATTCATGACTCAAATCATTTGTTCATGTGAGCTTTGTTCGTAGGCCCAGATAGGAGTTTAATAAGGTCTGAGATCAAAAGCCAGAGATCCAGTTCCTCTACCTTTGCCTTCCTTCTTGGCAGTCATTCAGACTAAAAGTAGGAAAACAGTCCCTTTGTGCCATCACGAGGGTGCAGGAGGTTTCTATGAGTAACTGAAAGAAGTCCCAGAGGTCTTTGTAGCCTCAGCTCTGCAAAACAAACAGAAAAACAGTGGCAGAGACAAAAAGAAAACTGGTTTCATCATTCAGTTATGCTATGTTAACAAAAATTCCTTTAAAAATCTTTAAGCAGCTATGAAGCTTTCTTTTGCATAAACAAGCTATTTTAGCCAAAAGCTTATTTCTTACTACTTCTTCCAATGCATACAAAGAAGGGGACCATGCAGGAGTGTGGGGACTGGATTCGCAGTGTCCAAAAGGCAGCAGCACCACTCTAAATAATGGAGTTCTGAGGATGAAGTTCCTGGGGCCTGGGCCAGCTTACCAAAGGGGTGAGGTTAATGGGTGGCTGGGTGGTCTTAACTGAAATGCTCAGGCTGTGCTTAGGTCTCAGACACAGGTTGGATCTGGGGGCTTATATTAGACCTGGTTCTTATGATAGTAGAAACTCAAAATGCAATACAACGTCCCACCCTTCTTCAGTTTCACAAATACTGTACGTGTGACACCTGCCTAGCCAGTACAGTCAACTCTCAGTTTTTCATCTTACTTTGCTGGCCTGAGGAAAAGGGCCAGACAAGGCTGGTATCTTACTGGACATCATGGATGCCCGTCACATTCAAAATTCTTAAATGGACAGATGGTCCATACAAAATCAACAATCATTCTCCACAGAGTTGGATGACTAAAGAAGGAGGGTGGCTTCTCCATGTGGTTAGCTCTTCACTGTGAGAATATGATCTGGATTCCCTAAGAAGTGGCTCTGGCAACAAACTGGGATCTTTGTCAGAATGCTTTGATTATTAACACCAAGGGAGAAATACCTCCTGGTTCAGTGGCTGGACTGGGGCTGTCATCTTAGGGGGAGTGTAGTTCCCCCTCAGTCTTAGCACCCCAGAAACTAGGCCTCCCTTTGCTCTGGCCTCTGGGGTTTTAGCATTTGTCTCCCTTTCCTTTTCCTCCCCCTTGGCCTCCATGGTAGCATGACACAACACACTCACAAATCAGTCAACTCTGGCCAGGTGACAGGGAGGTATGGCAACAGCAATTTCAAGAAGGCTCCTCTGTTTGTGTAGGAAATAAACCAAGTAGCACAGAACCAGGACCAGCCCTACTGCACCTGACTGCAGCACTTCTGGGGCTTCCAATGGGGACCGTTATGACCTGTATCCCAGAAATAAATGAGCAAAAACTCTGTTGAACAAGCAAATACTCAAAGGTATGAAGTTACTCCTACCAATATCAGGCAAGTTCCTGATAGTTGGAGATGAAGATGGGGCCTTCCTACAAAATGGACCCTTCTCAAATGAAGTATTCATTGTGCACCCACGGTAGGCAGGGAACTACATAAGGAAGTATGATTTTCAACTGCTTGCTGGAGCTCAAACTTTTTTCAGTACAAATACCCACATGTGCATGACAGACCTTCGCTGATCCTTTCATCGGATTTGTCCCTCGAAGGGGGTGCAGTTAGGGAGCCCGCCAGGGCCTGCAGCAAACGATGCCGTCCGGGGGCTGCCAACGTCAGAACTATGGGGTCACCTTGAGGGGCAAAGAGCCGAACGCTCTCCAATGTGATGCGCAGGTCTTAACAGGACCTCAATTCAAGACAGTCAGTCAGACAGAGGCCCTGAAGGGACTCCGGACAGAAACTTTCGCATTGCCTGGACGGGGAAGAAAAGGACAGCAATTTGCCTCAGGGCGTCCAGCGAGTCCAGGGCAGAGCTAGGAAGAGAACCCAGGTCTCCGGCATCCCAGCCGGAGCTCCCTCTTAGTCCCGTCTGGCCCCGCAGTGATCATTACTTCCACCCTCCCTCCGTCCCTCGCGTTCTCCCTCCTCCAGTCCCAGACTCTTTCGACACGTTCCCAGCGTTACCGGAGCTTTACCCACCCGGCCGCACCGCGCACGCGCACTGGACGTGTCCCGTGCAGCCACCCTTGCCCCGAGAACCACAACTCCCAACAGGCATTGGAAACTTCGCGCTGCTCGAGAAGTACGAAGAGCCGGCAGGGCTAATCCGCTCCGCAGCGCGCGCTTCTCTCTAATTGACTAAACCTTGCTCAAAGCTTCCCCTGCTTTCTGAGTGGCTAAAGTCGATGGGCGGAGCCTTGGTTTTAGAGGCTGAGCAAAGTCCAAGCCGGCGCCTTTCGCGGACCTGACACAGGCGCGATGTGGCTTACACTGGGGATGCTGCTGGCCGTCCTGCTGCTCGCAGTCCTCGGAAAAGTTTACCTGGGGCTATTCGGTGGCAGCTCCCCGAACCCCTTCTCCGAGGATGTCAAGCGGCCACCAGCGCCCCTAGTGACGGACAAGGAGGCCAGGAAGAAGATTCTCAAACGAGGTGAGGGGAGAGACCCTAGGCTCTGGGGCTGCGCTCGGCCATTCGCACAGGTCTGCAAGCGCATTCGGGCAGAGCAAGCCTCCGCCAGACACGGGACTCAGTTTCTTCGTATGTAAAGTGCTTGGCAGGACTTCCGTAGTGTCCGTCACAGGCGAAAGCCAGCGCCCGAACAGACCCAGCAAATAGCCCCAAGGGCTCGGGCACCGTCCTTAGCGTGCTAAGGTCTTGGCATAGCCCAGTCCCGGCCCCAGGGCTTGGAGTCTGCGGGTTTACAGACAGATAAGAAAAGATTTTTCCTCCACATGGTTCTGGTACTGACTTTTCCACATAACCTTCTTCGTGGGCTCAAGTGTGTAGGGTAGCTGCATAGAAATCTCTCCAAATCAGTATAGGACATTGTGTTTTACCATAGATGTTTTGATAGTTTATGTGTGGTGGCAACTCCGAGGATTGAACCCTGCTTTTAAAACTTCAGCGGAGGTTGAACAGGGTGCCTCAAGCTCAGAGCCTGCCTTCCACTGTCATCTTTAAACTGTATTTGTGGGGATTGCTTCTGCAGTTTAAAGAAAGAGTTCTGCTTTAAAATGAAAAACAAAATACTGGATCCCTGTTTGATCTCCAGAGTTGCTCTCACTTGTAAATTTCAAAATTACGTGTGACACATCTTGCTGCACAGAGACAAACTGTTTTATGTGGAAGGACTAATTGTCTACTTCTGAGACCAGAGTTCTAGCTTGGACACTTGTCACTATTTACTGCGTATCCATTAGCAAGCCACCTCACTTTTCTGTGCAGGTCTAAAAATGAGATGACTGGCTGACGTGTTTTTCAGACCAGGTTATGAACTGTTAGTGGGTTAAATAAGTTTAGTGGATTGCAACTGACATTTTTAAATGCAGAGAATAGAAAACATCAGAGTTCATTACACATAGTGTCAGTAAGTATGGCATTGAGAAACTTAAGTTTCACATGTGTATATTATACAAATACATGTATCCTGGGTGGTATATATAAAATGTATTTTTTACTATGGGTCTCTCTACAAACTTTTTTTTTTTTTGGAGACAGAGCCTCAAGCTGTCACCCTGGATAGAGTGCTGTGGCATCACAGCTCACAGCAACTTCCAATTCCTGGGCTCAAGCCAGTCTCTTGCCTCTGCCTCCCAAGTAGCTGGGACTGCAGGCACCGGCCACAATGCCCAGCCATTTTTTGGTTGCAGCCGTCATTGTTGTTTGGTGGGCCCGGGCTGGATTCGAACCCGCCATCTCAGGTGTACGTGGCTGGCGCTTTAGCCTGCTGAGCCATAGGCGCCGAGCCAAACTTTTTTTTTTTGTAGAGACAGAGTCTCACTTTATCGCTCTCGATAGAGTGCTGTGGCATCACACAGCTCACAGCAACCTCCAGCTCCTGGGCTTAGGTGATTCTCTCTTTTTTTTGAGACACAGCCTCAAGCTGTCCCCCTGGGTAGAGTGCTGTGTCATCACAGCTCACAGCAACCTCCAAATCCTGGGCTCAAGTGATTCTCCTGCCTCTGCCTCCCAAGTAGCTGGGAACTACAGTCACCCGCCACAAGGCCTGGCTATTTTTTGGTTGCAACCGTCATTGTTTTTTGGCGGGCCGGGCTGGATTCGAACCCTCTAGCTCAGGTGTATGTGGCTGGCGCCTTAGCCACTTGAGCCACAGGTGCCGAACTGTTAGGCAATTCTCTTGCCTCAGTCTCCCGAGTAGCTGGGACTACAGGCGCCCACCACAACACCTGGCTATTTTTCTGTTTTGCAGTTCAGCGAGGCTGGGTTTGAACCCTCCACTTTCGGTATATGGGGACAACGCCCTCATATGGGGCCGGTATATGGGTACCGCCCCAAACTTTTTTTTTTTTTGAGACAGAGTCTCACTCTATCCCCCTGGAGTTGAGTGCCATGGCTAGTGTCAGCCTAGCTCACAGCAACCTAAAATTCCTGCCTCAGCTTCACAGGTAACTGGGACTACAATTGTGCCACCACACCCAGCTAGTTTTTTCTATTTTAAATAGAGACAGGGTCTTGTTCTTGCTCAAAATGGTCTCTGGAACCCCTAAGCTCAAGAGATCTCTTGCCTCAACCTCCCAGAGTGCTAGAATTACAGATGTGAGGCCTTTCTACAAACTTTTTTTTTTTTGTAGAGACGGAGTCTCACTTTACTGCCCTCAGTAGAATGCCGAGGCATCACACAGCTCACAGCAACCTCCAACTCCTGGGCTTAGGCGATTCTCTTGCCTCAGCCTCCCGAGTAGCTGAGACTACAGGCGCCCACCACAATGCCTGGCTATTTTTCTGTTTTGCAGTTCAGCCGAGGCTGGGTTTGAACCAGCCACCTTCTGCATATGGGGCCGGTGCCCTACTCGCTGAGCCATAGGTGCCACCCACTACAAACTTGTGAAACATACAGACTGTCACCTCTTAACAGCTTGACAAATTCCAAATCTCAGTTGTTTGGCTGTGAATCTTTTTTTTTTTTTTTTTTGGGTAGAGACAGAGTCTCACTTTATTGCCCTCAGTAGAGTGCCGTGGTGTTACACAGCTCACAGCAACCTCCAACCCCTGGGCTTAGGCGATTCTCTTGCCTCTGCCTCCCGAGTAGCTGGGACTACAGGCGCCCGCCACAACGCCTGGCTATTTTTTTGTTGCAGTTTGGCCGGGGCCGGGTTTGAACCCGCCACCTTTGGTATATGGGCTGGCGCCCTACTCACTGAGCCAGAGGCGCCGCCTCTGGTTGTGAATCTTTTTAAGACAGATTCTCACTCTCTTGCCCTGGCTAGAGTGTGGTGGCGTCAGCCTAAGTAACTGCAACCTCAAATTCTTGAGCTCAAGCAATCTTCCTGCCTCAGTCCCTTGAGTAGTTGAGACTACAGGAACCTGTCACAATGCCCAGCTAATTTTTCTTTTCTTCTCTCTTTTTTTTTGAGACAGTCTCACTGTGTCACCCTGGGTAGAATGCTGTGGCGTCATACTGTTACCAGCATTTCTTCCTCAGTAGTTCTTTGGTCTCAGTGGTAAGACAGGATTTTTATTAGACAGGAATACAGAAGGAGTAAAAATCACCAGAACTTCTGGCAAAGGGGAAGACCTAAGTTGGAAGTCTCTCTCGTAGGCCCTTTGTCCAGGGGTCTGTATTACATTTTGGGGCCAGGACTTGGTAGGTAGAAAAATAACTTCAAAGTTGATAAGTGTATTAACAAATGAATAAAATGCAGTCCCTTCTGCTAGGACAAAGTTATCTCAGGGAAGGGATTAGGGTGTATGATCCCTACTCAAGGTGGAACTACCCAAAACATTTCAGGCTGCTTTGTTCAAAACCTTGCGAGAGCCCAGAGGGTGTGGCCTGGAAAAGGCAGCCTGTTTGTTCCTGGAAATGGGGGTCTGATTTCTGAGCTCGTCTGTGCCCAGAGAATGGGGAAAATCCCTGTCCAGCCCCACGTGGGGGAATCCTGTATCAATACCTCACAGCAGGGCAGCACCTGTGGCTCAGTGGGTAGAGCGCTGGCCCCATATACCAAGGGTGGTGGGTTTGAACCCGGCCCCGGCCAAACTGCAACAAAAAAGTAGCTGGGCGTTGTGGCGGATGCCTGTAGTCCCAGCTACTTTGGAGGTTGCTGTGAGCTGTGACGCTATGGCACTCTACCGAGAGCAAAAAAGTGATACTATTGTCTATAAAAAAAAAAAAAAAAAAAATACCTCACAGCAGCCTCAAACTCTTGAGCTCTAGTAATCTTGGCTCAGCCTCCCAAGTAGCTGGGACTACAAGCACCCACCATGACATAGGGACTAGTTTGTTCTATTTTTAGTAAAGATGAGTCTCACTCTTGCTCAGGTTGGGCTCGAATTGCTGAGCTCAAGCAAGCCACCCATCTTGGCCCCCCAGAGTGCTAGGATTACAGACATGAGCCACTGTGCCCAGCCTCATTTTTCTATTTTAGTAGAGACAAGGGTCTCTTGCTCAGACTCAAATGATCCCCCCACCGCTCAGAGTTCTAGGATTACAGGATTGAGCCACCTTGCCCAGCCTAGGAGTGATTTTTGAAGAATAGATATTGTGTTAGAAGTGCCCATTATGTGCTATCCAGTTTTGTCTTCTGTTGAGGTGCTCTCTGTCCCCTCATCCCAGCCTTGCTTTCAGACGTCCCCCTATGAAATCCTCTGTGATTTCTCAGAGCAGCAACCTCTGTCCTGTCCAAACCTTTCTGTCAGGATCTGAAACAGCCACCATAATAGTCAGAGCAGCACTGGCACCTGCAGACACTGTGTCTTCCAAAGAAACCAGCCTGCCTTGGATGGTTCCATAAGCCAGCAGCTTTTTCCTGCTCTCAAACCCCTTGTTTCTGTCTTCCCTAGCTCTCTGTGCTTAGGTTTCTCAGGCTGTCATTTTGTCAGCTTTCTGTTTTTATTTCTGTAGTAGTTTATTTATTCCTCCTTTCTTTCAATGGAGGGAAAATCCCCAGGTATATTGTGGCTTTGGTTGAATCAGATCAAACCAAATCACTTTGTTGAATCTGCTTGACTAGTCCCAAGTATTCCCATCTTAGTCAAGAGCTTCAGGCCAAACTTTCTCTGGAGGTTTCTTGTACTGTACAACCTAGAGAAGTCTTTTTTTTTTTTTTTTTCTTTCTTTCTCGGTTTGAAGAATCGGTGAAGTATTCTTGGCTTCCTTATATTTGCTATTTACCCTGCTCCTGCCTGAGAAGCCCACCTTCTACCTTGTCCTTTCTGCTATAGCTTTCTCAGTCAGCCAAGTGCCAGAGAAGCTGGATGTGGTGGTGATTGGCAGTGGCATTGGGGGCCTGGCCGCAGCTGCAATTTTGGCTAAAGCTGGCAAGCGAGTCCTGGTGCTGGAACAACATACCAAGGCAGGGGGCTGTTGTCATACCTTTGGAAAGAATGGCCTTGAATTTGACACAGGTAAGGCTTCTGTGGGAAGGGTTAGAAGCATGGCTGTATTTTCAGGAGGCTTGGAACAGCACTTGTGGGGTGATACTGGGAATTTCTGTGGTTTTGGAGGTATCATCTTTCTGGGAACTTTTCTCATGTGACAGCTGTATCTAGTGGGAACTGAACTGGACAGGGATCCAGTAGTTTCAGCTATGCCACCTCCCCGCAGAAAGGGTGGGCAGCCCCCTCCAGGCATACACTTAACCAAGCTGGACAACCTCTTCCATTTTACTTCCTCAACCACCTTTCTGGGGCTTATTCCCCCTTTGCTACCTTGTTTTTCCCTCTCCCAACAGGAATCCATTATATTGGGCGTGTGCAAGAGGGCAGCATTGGCCGTTTCATCTTGGACCAGATCACTGAAGGGCAGCTGGACTGGGCTACCCTGTCCTCTCCTTTTGACATCATGGTACTAGAAGGGCCTGATGGCCGAAAGGAGTTCCCCATGTATAGTGGAGAGAAGGCTTACATTAAGGGCCTTAAGGAGAAGTTTCCACAAGAAGAAGCTGCCATTGACAAGTATATGAAGCTGGTAAAGGTAACATGACTATGCCCCAGTTTATTCCTAGCAAGGCTGACCTTCCTCAAGGTGGAGTGACTGGTAAAGAGTGACTGCAGAAGGAAGGATTAGAACAGTTGTGTCTGTCCTGAAGTCAGCCCCCACCCAATCTGTGCAACAGGGCTGATCTAGTGCCTGGGCTCCCAGTCTGGCCTCTGGGGGCATCTTGCTCTCCTCCCTGACTAGCCTGACTTCCACGGGGATCAGAGTATTACTCCTTTTTTTTTTTTTGCAGTTTTTGGCCAGGGCTGGGTTTGAACCTGCCAACTCCGGCATACATTGAGTTGAGCTACAGGTGCTGCCCATACTACTCCTTTTTTCACTTCATCTGAGACCAGATATGGATTTTTTTTTCTTTTTGAGACGGAGCCTCAAGCTGTCACCCTGGGTAGAGTGCTGTGGCATCACAGCTCACGGCAACCTCCACGGTGGAGGTTGCGTTGCGAGTCTCCTGCCTCCACCTCCCAAGTAGCTGGGACTACAGATGCCCGCCACAACGTCCAGCTATTTTTGGGTTGCAGCCGTCATTGTTTGGCGGGCCCAGGCTGGATTCGAACTTGCCAGCTCAGGTGTATGTGGCTGGCGCCTTAGCCGCTTGAGGCACAGGCGCTGAGCCGGGATTTTTTTTTTTTTTCTGGTAGAGACAGAGTTTCACTTTATAGCCCATGGTAGAGTGCCGTGGCATCACACAGCTCACAGCAACCTCCAACTCCTGGGCTTAGGCGATTCCCTTGCCTCAGCCTCCCGAGTAGCTGAGACTACAGACACCCACCACAATGCCTGGCTATTTTTCTGTTTTGCAGTTCAGCCGAGGCTGGGTTTGAACCAGCCACCTTCTGCATATGGGGCCAGTGCCCTACTCGCTGAGCCATAGGTGCCCAGCTTTTTTTGTCGTTGTTACAGTTTGGCCGGGGCCGGGTTTGAACACGTTACCCTCAATATATGGGGCCAGTGCCCTGCCCACTGAGCCACAGGCACCGCCCCAGATAGGGATTTTTTTTTTTTTTTTTTTTTTTTGAGACAGAGCCTCAAGCTGTCATCCTGGGTAGAGTGCCGTGGCATCACAGCTCACAGCAACCTCCAATTCCTGGGCTCAAGCGAGTCTCTTGCCTCTGCCTCCCAAGTAGCTGGGACTACAGGCGCCCGCCACAACGCCCGGCCATTTTTTGGTTGCAGCGTCATTGTTGTTCGGCAGGCCCTGGGGCTGGATTCGAACCCGCCAGCTCAGGTGTACGTGGCTGGCACCTTAGCCCGTTGAGCCACAGGCACCAAGCCCCAGATAGGGATTTTTGAAAATAAATTTGAGCAGGAAACTAAAAAACAAGAAAGGGATCCTATGAGTGTAGGATAGGAAAAATTCACAAAGTCC
>CAUYON010015176.1:0-49354 GCA_963573935.1 Arctocebus calabarensis
CTCACAGCAACCTCCAATTCCTGGGCTCAAGCGAGTCTCCTGCCTCTGCCTCCCAAGTAGCTGGGACTACAGGCACCCGCCACAACGCCCAGCCATTTTTTGGTTGCAGCCACCATTGTTGTTTGGCAGGTCCAGGCTGGATTCGAACCCACGAGCTCAGGTATATGTGGCTGGCGCCTTAGCCCGTTGAGCCACAGGCGCCAAGCCGAGACAGTGGCTTTTAAATGAAACTCTTCATAAAATCTTCTTTTTTTATTTTTCCTTTTTATAAGCAGGAATCACATTGTACCTGGGCAAATGGCTTATAGGGTTTCACAGATTTTGCAAAGACACGTGTGTGTGTGTGTATACACATATATCTGGAAATGTCATTTTCTGTTGACATTCTTATGAAAAGACTTTTAGCTGATAGTCTCATAAATCTTTAAACCATATTAAGAGGCGTTGCCACAATACGGGCAATTAACTTTCTTCCTTCTTTTGTCCAGATTTAGAGTGTTTCACGCTCTGACTTTTCAGTAGACTTGAAGAGCAGCTTTGCTCATCTCTTAAATTTCCCCTTTAAGGTGTGTCCTTTATTTCTGTGGCATGCAAGGCTGGGATGGCAGTCCTGTTCCTACGTGTAATAACCATATTCAACACACAGATGGTGACAAACACCTTCCAGGGTTGGAGTTCAGACTAAAGTTGAGAACCAGAAATCTACAGAAACTCAATTCATGTTTTTTAAATACTTTATATGGTAAAAATACAGCAAAAATAGTTTTTTGTTCAAAGAGGAAAATATATACTGCTATGGTCACGGTTCTAAGGATGATTTAAGTAGTCTCTGGCTCCTCAACTGTGCTGTAGGTTGACTTCAACCACGGCTTCTCCAGCTTCAGTCATTTATCAAAGCTAAAATCATACTGTGGAAAGAAGAAATTAATGTTATCAATATTTCTTGAGGAATGTTCTTACAGAGCCTGGTCTATCCAGACTTGCATCCCTAAGATTCATCAAGGAATACTCATTTGGTAAAAGACAATCATTTATACTAAAGGAAAGAATATCTATATCAAGGCCTCTCAATATCTTAATTTTTTTATTCCTAAAAGAATAAACTGGGGTTAGGGGTATGGAACCTATAACAAAACCAATGTTGGGTTATAGTTTAAAAGAAGTAATCAATGTCCAGGAAAAAACCCTGAATCCTCTAGCCAAATCTTTGTATATACTGACACTATGCCTGGCATCTCTTCTCCCCACCCCGACCCCACAACCCAGTAAATTCCTACTCAGGCTTCATTACTAGGCTCTAAGGTACCTCCTCTGGGAAGCGGACTCCTGGCCCAGGGCAGCGGCGTGACTTCCTTCCACAGCTGGCATCTTCCTGCCTGCATGCTGTGGCTCACACACTGGTCTGTACCAGTGGGCTGTGAGCACCTCTGAGATGACAGCAGCATCGAGGCATCAGCACCTGATGTTCCAATGTGCCCAGATGGTAATTACCAAGCTCCAAGTTTCTACTGCAGGGATTCTGCACTGCTCCTTTTGTCATTTGCAGGTACCTTACACAATGTCTGCCACATGGCAGTCACCCAATAACTACTATTCTACTAAAACTGCCACACTTAATGATAACAAAACAATCCTTTCCTTTTAAAAACTGGGATCTGCCTTGCTCTGCTGACATCAAATACCTAAAGTACACAAAAATACATGGTTTGAGACCAACATAAGCAAAAATGAGATCTTATCTCTACTAAAAATAGAAAAATATAGCCAGCATTGTGGCATACACCTGTAGTCCCAGCTACTTGGGAGGCTGAGGCAGGAGAATCATCTGAACCCAGGAGTTTTGATGTTGCTATGAACTAGGGTGACATTATGGCACTCTAGCCTGGGCAACAGAGGATATAAGCACTGAGGTAGGATAACATAACCAGAAACTGACACCACTGTGCTTTTTCTGTCCTAGTTTTTAAAATACAGAAAAGTGCTATAATCCTAGCACTCTGGGAGGCCCAGGCGGGTAGACTGCCTGTGCTCAGGAGTTCAAGACTAGCCTGATCCAGGGGGAGACCCCATCTGTAAAAAGTCAAGTATTGTGGCAAACACCTGTAGTCTCAGCTACTCAGGAGGTTGAGTTAAGAGAATCACTTGAGCCCAAGAGTTTGAGGTTGCTGTGAGCTATGATATCACCACACTCTGAGATTGACAAAGTGAGACTCTGTCTCAAAAAAAAAAAAAATACATAAAAAATAAAATACAGAGGGGCAGCGGCTATGTCTCATCGAGTAGGGCACTGGCCACACATACCAAAGGTGGCAGGTTCAAACCCACCTCAGCCAAACTGCAAAACAGAAAAATAGCTGGGTGTTGTGGCGGGCGCCTGTAGTCCCAGCTACTCGGGAGACTGAGGCAAGAGAATCTTCTAAGCCCAGGAGTTGGAAGTTGCTATGAGCTGTGTGATACCACAGCACTCTACCAAGGGCGATAAAGTAAGACTCTGTGTCTCTACAAAAAAATAAAATACAGAAAAGCAAATAAAATGAATGGTGAAAAAGAAATTATCTAAACCTCTCATTTTATTCTAATCAATAATAGGCAGATTTAGCACTCTGAAAGGATTTAGTAAGCCTACTTTTTAGACAGGCTAAAATGTCTCTGTCTTCTACTATACTATTTCAGACAAAATAGCAATTTTTTTTTTTTTTTTTTGAGCCAGAGCCTCAAGCTGTCACCCTGGATAGAGTGCCGTGGCATCACAGCTCACAGCAACCTCCAATTCCTGGGCTCAAGCGAGTCTCCTGCCTCCACCTCCCAAGTAGCTGGGAGTACAGGCACCTGCCACAACACCCAGCCATTTTTTGGTTGTAGCCGTCATTGTTGTTTGGTGGGCCTGGGCTGGATTCGAACCCGCCAGCTCAGGTGTATGTGGCTGGTGCCTTAGCCCGTTGAGCCACAGGCGCTGAGCCCAAGATAGCAATTTTTTAAAAACTGGTATCTCTAATATAGTTTCTAATTAGGAATCTTCTGATAGAACTTTACTTCAATAACAAGTAAAGAGTCCTTATGCCTCTGTGAAAAATTAAACTTTGGGGCGGCACATGTGGCTCAGTGAGTGGAGCGCAGGCTCCATATATGGAGGGTGGTGGGTTCAAACCCAGCCCTGGCCAAACTGCAACAAAAAGTAGCCAGGCGTTGTGGAGGGCGCCTGTAGTCCTACTAGGGAGGCTAAGGCAAGAGAATCGCCTAAGCCCAAAAGCTCGCAGTTGCGGTGAGCTGTGACACCACAGCACTCTACCAAGGGCATCAAAGTTAGACTGTCTCTAAAAAAAAAAAAAAAAAAAAAATTAAACTTTGTGGTGACGCCCGTAGCTCAGTGGGTAGGGTGCCAGCCACATACACCGAGGCTGGCAGGTTCAAGCCTGGCCCAGGCCACATAAAAACAACAATGACAATTGCTACAACAACAATAACAAAAAATAGTCAGGTGTTGTGGAGGGTGCCTATAGTCCCAGCTATTTGGGAGGCAGACCCAAGAAAGAGAATCACCTAAGCCCAAGAGTTTCAAGTTGCTAGGAGCTATGATGCCACAGCACTCCACTATGGGTGACATAGTGAGACTTTGTCTCAAAAAAAAAAAAAGAAAAATTAATTCTCTCCCTCTACCAGGAGCTTTAGTGCTTCTGTATTCTTTTCTGTAAATAAATTCTGTCTTACCACTGGGGGGTGGGGGGTAATAATGTAATGAAGAATAATAAAATACATGTTAAATAAATAAATAAAAATTCAATATTTGTATTCACGAATTTACAAAAAGTTGTTTAGTCTACAACAGAGCTCAAATCCAAACTCAAATATACCTCTTATTTAGTAGAAGTGTTTATCAAATGTGGGTTATGAGCAATTGTGTATATTTGAACTTCATTGTGTCTTGATTCCCATTAGTACAAAATTACCAAGTTGATTTACATCATTATGAGCAAGTCTGGTATTGTTTCTGATCACCTGTGGTTCTCTGATCCCATTATAAACAACAAAAATAATTGTCTGTTTTCTATATAATATCCTTCATGGCAGTTTCTTAAAATTTAGCTTTTGTTTCCAGCAAAGAATAAATACTTTTTGGTCTAAGATAATGTTAAAAAAGCAAATAACTACAAAACATAATACAACTAACTCCAATGTTCCACCATGGCAAGACTTATCAGAAACAATGTTTATAAATTATATCTTCCCTTTTGAAAAAAAAAAATAGAAGTATAAATGATTACAGATTCAGTTGAAATTCTCTTTATCAACTGTCCTTAGATTCTAGTCTTTCCAGTGAAAAATACAATAAACAATTTTTTGTTTGTATTTCTGATTCACAATTAAAATGTATATGACATTATTTTTCACGAGCAGTGTGTAAGATTGCCTTATGTGTTGTAATTCTTGTAATAAATCATATTATCCTGTTTGAATCAATCTGTATCTTTCCTTGCCAATACTCTTCATATCTATCCATATTGACATATAGAGATCTAGTTCATTCTTTTATGTCCCTGCATGATGATTTTTTGTTTGAAACTATTTTTGATAGATATTCGTATTGTTTTCTGGCTTTTAGAGTTAAAAAAAAAACCTTGCAACAGAAATCCTTATAATTTTCCCTTTGCAAGAGAAACTTGCAAGAGGTTTTGAGCTTTAGGTTGGATTAATTTTTAATTTTACCACCATGAATTTTTATTTACTTGCATTTTCCATTTTTAAAGACTATGCCATATTAAGAATTCCTTTTTTGTTTATTAAGGCTTTTGTAGTGATGTGATCCTTCAACTTCTAAAGCATCTTAAGGCAATTTAAAATTTTTTTTCTAATATGGTAGTATTTTCCACAATAAAAATGTATTTTATTATGTTGCTCAGGCTAGAGCATCATCACTTCACCATACATACATAATCTCTAACTCTAGGACTCAAACAATCCTCTTGCCACAGCCTCCTGAGTAGATGAGACTACTGGAACATTCACAATTCCTGGCTAATTTTTTTACCTTCTTTTTTTTTTTTTTTCTAAATTTCAGATTAATGTGAGGGTACACGTGATTGGGTTACATCATTTGCATTGGTTAGGTAATGTACAAGTTGCAGTTGAGCCCCCTTCACCCGGAGATTGTGCTGTATGCCCTAACTGTGCCCAATGGGTGAGTTTACCAATCCTCTTCTCTCTCTTTCCCTTCTCCTTCCCCTCTCCTCCCACTTCAATTGATTTGTGTTTTTCTCTCATACAGGCATGTACTTGTTTATCTATTGGTTTCATGTTAGTATTGAGTACATTGATTACTTCTTTTTTTCCATTCTTGTGATACTTTATTAGGGAGAATGTTCTTTCATTCCAACCAGTTTAATACAAAGAATACTTAAGCATTTACCTAATAATGAACATGAAGGACTTTTATAGAGAGAACTATGAAACCCTGAGAAAAGAAATAGCAAAAGATATCAGCAAATGGAAAAACATACCATGCTGATGGCTGGTTAGAATCTATATTGTTCACATGTCCATACCCAAAGTGATCTATAGATTTAATGCAATCTTCATCAAAGCACCAACTTCATACTTTGAAGAGCTTGAAAAAATAGTATTTTGTTTCATAGAGAATCAGGAAAAAAAAATACCCGAATAGTCAATGCAATTCTAAGAAATAAAGAAATCTGGAGGCATCGTGTTACCAGACCTCAGGTTATACTACAAGTCTACAGCGATCAAAACAGCCTTAAAACAGAGAGACAGACCTATGGATAGAATAGAAAACCTAGAGACGAAATCAACAACAGATGGCCATGTGATTTTTTTTTTTTCTTGTTAGAGTATTTGACCAGGGCTAGGTTTGAACCTGCCAGGTCTGGAATATGGAGCTGGTGCCCTACTCCTTGAGCCACAGGCACCGCCTCACCTTGTAATCTTTGATAAATCAAACAAAAGCATGCACTAGGGAAATAAATTATAGTTAATAAATTGTTCTGAGAGAAATGTTTAGCCACATATAAAAGACTAAAATTTGACTCTTACCTTTCATCACTTACAAAAATTGATTCTCACTGGATAAAGGATTTTTTTTCTATTTTTAGTTGAGATAGGGACTCACTCTCGGCTCAGGCTGGTCTCTAACTGGTCAGCTCACAGGATCCTCCCCCTTCTGCATCCCAGAGTGCTAGACTCATGGGCCTGAGTAGCCATGCACAGCTCTATGGGTTAATTTGATGTTTGCTACAAATGTTTCATTTACTTTTAAAGAAATGGAGTGGGAAGGGAGGGTAGAGGGGAGGTTTGATAGAGGGAGGGGAAAATGTTGGACCACACCTATGGAGCATGTTGCAAGGGTACAAGTCAAATCTGTCAAAAAATTTGACAGATGTAAAATGTAAATGTCTTAACACAATAATCAAGTAAATGAGGCAAAAGCTATGTTGATTGGTTTGACGTAACCACATCAGGTTGTATAAAAAAAAAATCAACACATTATACCCCACATATGCATAAATGTATTCATGATCTATGTATATATGACTTAATAAAAAAAAACATTGATTAGGTAATATACTCTGTAAACAACTCAATTGCTTATTTATACCTATAAACAAGGCAAACTCTAACAATAACAAGTTCACTGAATTTACTTAACTGTAGGATTCACAAAAGGTCGTTATTCTAAGTGACAACAGTAACATAAGATTTTATATCTTAATATTAAACTTCATTAATAATTTGAGACATCATTTTTAATAAATGAGCTAAGCAAGCTTTCCTCTGGAACAATTCATAAATAAAATCTTTTCCTCAAATAAGATTTTTATAATCCTTCTGTAAGTTGCAATTTTTATATACACTTGAAGCATGAGTATATTAGCTTTTTATAACCTCAATCACTGTTCTATAATACCAAAACATTATCAGCAATGTGAGCGTGTCCAAAAAATAATGAAGGTTTACTTAGTTGAAGTTATTATTAATGAAAAAGTGCAGTCTGAAACCAGCCAGGTTGGGAAAGAAGAATAATGAAGTTTATGCAAATTTAAATTTAATATTATTTTATATAAAAAAACAAAGGGCTGGACACAGTGGTTCATGCCTATAATCCTAGCACTTTGGGAGGCAGAGGTGGGAGGATTACTTGAGGCCAGGATCTGAAGACCACCTTAAGCAACATGATGAGACCCCATCTCCACAAAAAATTAAAAAATTAACCAGGTTTGTTGGCATAGTTTGGGAGACTGAGGCATGAAAACAACAAAGAAGACTTACCGTACATCTTTATCATTACTCTTGTGTGACTACATATATTTCAATGAGCACGAATATTCTGAGAGAATTCTTTTTTTCTAAGTGATATATCTCACTAGTGGAATTAAAATATTTAATAAACAAGTTGTAAGAATAAGTGCTCTCATAACCTCAAACTCTTGGGCTTAAGCAATTCTCTTGCCTCAGCCTCCCAAGTAGCTGGGACTACAGGCGCCCACCACAATGCCCATTTATTTTTTGTTGCAGTTTTCATTCTTGTTAGCTGTCCCGAGCCACGTTCGAACGGGCCAGCTTCGGTGTATGTGGCTGGCACGGTAGCCACTCTGCTATGGGCAACAAGCCAAGCATATTTTCACGAGAAGGTTTATCCCTGCTCAATTTACAACTGCCAAGATGCAGAAACAACCTAAATGCCCATCAACACATGAATGGATTACTGAACTCTGGTATATGTGTGTCATGGAATACTATACAATCACAAAAAAGATGGAAAACTTACATCTTTTGTCTTAACCTGGATGGAGTTGAAACACTTTCTTCTTAGTAAAGTATGGCAAGAATGGAAAAACAAGTATCCAGTGTACTCAATACTAACATGAAGGTAGCAGATAAGCTAATATAGGCCCAGAGAAGAGAAAAATGTTAGGTGGAAGAGAGGGGAGAAGGGGAATTGGTGTGTTCCTAGGGAATGGGCACATCTCCCAGGTGTAGGACACAACTAGAACTTTAGGGACTTTACCTAAAAAACATTGTAACTTCATTGTACCCTCATATTAATCGAAAAAAAAAAAAAAACAACAACAACAACAACTGAAAACTGACTCTGCTGAAACCATATGAACTGTCAGAGTCCATAGGTCCTGAGCAAGTTTCCACGAGGAGCAGAGATGAGGGGTAGGCACAGACTCAACTTTGGGCTGTAAGGAGTTCGTGGAAGCGCCTTGGAACAAAGAAGTAGGGGTCCCAGAGCCGGACAGATCTGCTGCACACGCTGCCCCTGGAGGGCTTCCTCCCTAAACCTCTAGTTGCGACCCTAGAAATGTCTGTGCAGGCTTGAAAGAGAGCGGTGAGACAGGGAGCTCTCACACACACATGGCTGAAGGGGAGGAGCAGGGAGGGGCCCCTGTCCAGGCAGACACCTGCAAGGGGCTGCTGAGTTCGCTCTGGGCGTCCGGAGGCCTTGGTTTCAGCCCTCCTGATGACCTGGGCACATTTCCTCCCTCAGTCACCCTGAACAAAACCTCCCTCGGTTGGTCTCTGCTTTGTATCAGGCACTGGGCCGGTGTACACAGGAGCAAAGGACCTCAGGTCACTGAGCTGGCCTTTAATGGGACAGAGGGAGAAACAAACACCGCACTGCCTGACCCTCGGAGGCAGGAAACGAGAGGCTGCCTGGCCCACCTGGAGCTTGGGGGTCCCCCAGGAGCAGGAACTCCCACCAGCTCACCACCTCTGGGCCTCTTGCGGACGCGGCAGGGTTCAGACACAGGAAGGGCGGGGCCAGTCACCAGCCTGCTTGTGACTTGGCCTTGTGGACGCCTCCACAGCCACCCTCGGGAGGACGCCCGGGTCTTTGTCCTCCTGTCTTAGTGACCGCCCCTCCCCGAGTGCTCACTACCTCCCAGGCTGATTTCTACACGCGCTGCATTTATCAGCTCAGTAATTCTCACCACAGCCGATGAGGCAGCTGAGGTCTCAGCCCCGTTCCACAGGAGAGGACTGTGAGGCCCAGAAGAGTTAAATGAGCCACCGCACAGAGCTGCTGGGTGTCAGACCCCGGCCCAACGCAGTCTCGGGCTGGTGTGGAACTGAGCCCGTGTGCAACACACTGCGCATGCCACGGCCACCTCCGTCCTCAGATGGGAAGTGGGAGTCACAGACATCGCGCAAGGGGCAGAATCCATGGCAGACCCAGGTCTCCAGAGGCCTCGGAATCAAGCACACCAAAGGCCAGTGTCCGGTGCTCGGTCCCTGTGGGGATTCTGAGGGGACTGCAGTGGACCAGAAGTGCCCCTCTGTCCTAACCCCTGTTGGAAACATTTCAAAGCCTTGGCGCCCACATTACTATATTGGTCAGGACAGCGGGGCAGGTCAGCGCCCTGCCAAGCCTGCCAAACACGGTCCCAAGTGAAGACGCGATGTCAGCCCCCTCCGTCCCCGGCAGGGCGGCTCTGCTCCTGCACATCGGTTCCTGCTTTCCACCAGAACTTCACAGGCAGAGGGAGGCAGCCAAATCAGCCCTTGCTGATCCACCTTGCCCTTCTATGTTATGGAAAGGCTTCTTTTGCGATCACCACGTGGTGACTACGTGCAGCAAGAAGCCCAGCGTCTGGCCTAGTCACATTTCAACATGCCTACCACACTACGTTTATCCAGTTCTATCTTTTAATTTCAAGCGAAAGACATACAAGTCTACTTTCTTTTGAACACTTAGAGGTCATCGTAGGGTCACTAGTGTTTTATAATTTAAATATTTTTGTGTCCTGGGAATAAGGAGATCCAAAGAGAGAGAGGGAAATGGCGGGTTGGGCAGAGCAATCAGAACACATCAAAAATGTCTCAATTAAATGCTCTGCCTTGTGTGGTTATGGTTCATAGCCTCCGTAAACAAACACAATTTCATTTGAGATGACTGATTTAGAATCATCATAGAAGATATAATAATAATGAAAAAGTTCTAAATGTTGTGAGAATTCCCAAAATGTGACACAAAGAGATGAAGTGAGCACATAATATTGAAAAATAGCACCGGTAGACCTGCTTGACACAAACTAGCAATTTGTAATAAAAGCACAGAATCTGCGAACTTTACTAAAGCTCAACACAATATCATACTACAGGGCCATCTACCCCTGTGTGTTTCTGTATATGCACACATGCTATCCATGTACATATAAATATAAACATGCATGTCTCATTGGTCACCAAGAAAAAATCGACTGTGTTTACTTATATGCAGTTTCATACCACATGCCTGTACCAGAATAACATAAAATTCAAATTAACAACAAAATGGTATAATATTTCCAAAAATATCATAAAGAGGAGAATTTGTGTATACAATTATCAATGTGTTTATCATAAAAAAAAAGTAAGCCAATTAAATATTCAACAAAGGATAAGACAGGGATAAGTCAAACAATTATGACATAGTATATCCAGCCAAATGATTGTGTACAAATTTTTTAGTATAGTAAAAAATGCTTATAAACATGTCTTATGAATAAAGATAATACATATATTTGTCATTTTATGTAACGACTAGCTAGTATTAAAAATGAATGTGTGGGCGGCACCTGTGGCTCAATGGAGTAGGGCGCTGGTCCCATATGCCAGAGGTGGTGGGTTCAAACCCAACCCGGGCCAAAAAATAAATAAATAAATAAATAAATGAAAAATAAAAAAAATACAAACATTTAATAAAATAAATAAATAAAAATGAACATGTGACAAAAAATAAAAAATAAAAAAAAATGAACTGTGTCTAAAGATTCCTGCATCACATGTACACATCTAACATCACATGTTAGATTTATATCTCTGCATATAAATCTAACCAATTATATTCTAATTAATGTCATGTGTACTAGTAGTGAAATAATAAATTATGTGTATATCTATTTTGTTCCTCAGAATATTCATCTCTACACTTTTATATCATTTTACGTTTTTTATCATTCACATAGCATATGTATAGATAAAACAAAGCAATATTTGTTCACATTATTTTATTTAAACTCATTTTGATATTAAAATAAATGTAATGCAAGTTGGATCATAAAGCAAAAACTAAAAATTAAAACACTTCTTTCAAGAGAATATAAGAGAATAATGTTGTTTTCTTCAGTTAATAAAACTTTCCTCATTGTAATTAAAAACACAAATCATTAAAAATTGATTAAAACTTTTCTTTCAAAATGTATTTTCAAGAGAAGGAAAAGAAGAGCCAGAGGCAGTGGGTATTTACAAAATATATATTTGATTAAAAATATGCAATCAAAATGTATTTCAAAATCCTAGAATACAAATAACTGAAATTAGAATAGGCAATAGTTTTTTCATAGGGTTATAATTTTCAACAATTAAGTAGTAAGTACAGAGTGTTTCTATATACCTCCTGCTACCACATATGTACAATTTTCCCCAGTATCAAAATCCTACATGAGAGTGGTAAATTTGTTATAATTTATGAATGTACATTGACAAATTATTATCACCTAAAGCCTACTGTCTACCTTCTTGTTCACTCTTGGTGTATATTCCTTTGGGTTTGTCAAATGTATAATGTCATGTAGCTATTATTAAAGATCATGCATATTGCTTTAGTGTCCTAAGAATCTTGTCTGTGCTGAGACTAGGCAAAACAATTTGAACAGAACTTTTAGTAAAGATAGAGACAGAAAAATAAGCATATTAAAGTTGTTCAACTTCATTAGTATGAGGAAAATGAAAATTAAAAGTATATTAAGAATCAAAATACCACTATGGACCTATTTGAATGGCCTCAGTTAAAATGGAGGCCAATTTGAAATGTTTATCAGTATTTAAGACAACTGAGACTGAAGGTAAGTGTGTAAAATTCCACAGCCCTGTGGGATTACTTTGCCAGTTTCTTAAAATGTATACTTTTCATATGAGTCAGTAATCATACTCAAATATAATGATCCAAGAAATATGTGTTTTCACACAGAGTCTTGCAAGGGAATGTTATAGCAGAATTGTTAATAAAGCAAAACCTGGAAACAACTTTTATGCCCATCAGGACATAATGTAAATAGATAATAATGTGTAATATTATTAATTAATGTGCTATTGTGTAATAGATTCACACAATAGCACATTGCCTAGAAATAAAAAGAAGCACACTCTGATGTTTGAAAAAATATGCATGCTACAAGTTCAAAACTGATAAGAAAAAGAAATGAGACATAAAGAATTTTTTATTGTATGATTTCATCTCTATAAAATTCTAGAAAAATTGAAAATATAGTGACCAGAACTTTTTTTCTTGTAATAAGTTTATTTGTTGTTTTGTAATAAGTTTATTTCATTGTAATCTTAATACAATATTTTATTTCTTTGAACTGACCTTTTCTGTGGGATCTAAGAAGATTTGTTTATTTTTTTTCAGTTTGTTCACATTTTTAATTGTTTTTAGGATGAACTGATGACTTATAAACTTCTTATGTGCTGGACTAGAAAATGGAACAACTTCCATATTTTGTTCACAGCCAAACTATTACTTGACTTCATCAGTCAAAATTCCATGAAAGTAATTATGATAATGTTCACAATTTTATTTACCCATAGACACCAAGTACTAGTATATGTAATGTACACAATAAGTATTTGTTAATTATATACATATATTGTTACATAAAGTAAGCTGAGGAAATAAAATGTTAGTAAGAAAATCATAAGAAAGATAAACTGTACTTACTATTCATGAAGTGTAAATGGTTAATCATAAAAATCTTCATTGTCTTCATGTTGAGGCAGCTGAGGAAGAAGAGGATAGGGAGGAGTTGGTTTTGCTGTCAGCAAAGGCAGAAGAAAATGCACGTGTTAAGTGTTTCCATATAGTTCAAACACACGTTGTTCAAGGGTCAATTATAGGTATCGATATAGTATGAGAGATTTAAGATTTTGATAAAGTTTAGATCTCATGTTAAATGCTCATTGTACAATAAAAAAATGAGCAGGTGGTATTTTGTTGGTGAGAAAATAAAAACAATAAAGGACTATTAATTTTTACTAGTTTAAAGGTCACCAAATATTAGACTGACATTTTCTCTTATAGAGAATGTCATCCAACTAACTGTATCTACTGCAATTATGGTTGATAAAATAAATAATCTGTTTAGAGAGATTTTATATTTGGTATGCTCTACAGATTAGGAAGAAGGGAAAGTGAAAATTTTTAAGGTTCTATCTCTTTAATTTCCTTTTTAAACCCTTGACACCCTACTAAGATAGCTCCTGGAGATAGTGCAGAAGATCATGATCACCCAGATCACCATTTGAATCTATGTTTTGAGATAAACACTCATAATTTATAGCAGAATATGTAGATAGAGCAGAGGTTATGTGCCTTCTCATTAATGAATGCATATTATCTAATAGCAAAAGTGGTAAAATAAATAAATATATTGGAGTTAGTTTTCCATGGTGTAAAAGCAAGATATATCACAAAGTCATCTAGCAAAGTGAGTCACTTAAAACAATAAATCATGCCATTCTAACCTGTGACTCTTAACACTTGGGTGTAATTTCTTCATGTAATCATAGAATCTTAGTTACTTAGGAATACTAAAACAAATACAATAGTCATAAATGGCATTTACAAAAAGTGACAAGAATGTGACATGAACGTGTAATATTAAACAGGTCACTTGTTTGGGGATAACACAAACAAGAAAGAAATATTTTTATTTTTGTTTATCTAAAGTAGAGAACATACCATGGGGATGGAAAGTTGACTTTATATTTCATTGAAATAAACTGAGTATATGCAAGTTTATCCAGTTTAAATTAAAACAATATTTTTAGGCAAGTGAAATGAAAATATGAATAGATGACCATCAGTGCCTGAGTACATCAGAATCTGTTTGGACATATTCCTAGTAGTCTGGCTAGTTTCATTTTTCAAATCAGATTTATTACACTTTTGTTTTAATATTTTTTGATGTTTTTATTTATTAAATTGTAACTGTGTACATTGATGCATTTGTGGGGCACAGTGCACTGATTTGCTATACAATGTGAAATGCTTACATTGAACTGATTAACACAGCCATCACCTTGCTTACTTATTTTTTATGGTAAGACAATTACACTCTTTTCGTAATAATTTTGAAATGTATCATTCCATGATGCACTTTAGGTGAGGTCCTCCCAAGCTTCCCCCTTCTTCTCTCCTCTCCTTCCTCTTCCCTCCTACTTTCTGGACTATAGTTATATTTTACTATTCCTATGAATGTGTAGGTGATTATATATTCATTTCATAGTTGTATTGAGTACATTGGATACATTTTTTTCAATTCTTGAGATACTTTACTAGGAAGAATAACTTCCAGTTCCAGCTAGGTAAATATAAAAGATGTAAAGTCTCCATCATTTTATGGCTGCATAGTATTCCATGGTGTACATACACCACAATTTGTTAATCCATTCATGGGTTGATGGCCACTTGGGCTGTGGCAATTATGAAGTGAGCTGCAATAACCATTCTGGTGCAAATGACTTTTGATCATCTGGGTATATACCTAATAGAGGAATTGCATGATCAACTGTAGGCCTACTTTTAGTTCCTTGAGTACTCTCCAAATTTTTTTCCAAAAAGGTCTTCTTAGCTTGCATTCCCACCAGCAGTGTAGAAGCATTCCTTTCTCTCCACCTCCACACCAACATCTGTAGTTTGGGTATTTTGCTATGTGGGCTAATCATACTGGAGTTAGACGATATCTCAAACTGGTGTTGATTTGCATTTCTCTGATGATTGAAGATGATGAACATTTTTTCATGTGTCTTCTTCAGTGAAGTTTCTGTTCAAGTCTCTTGCCCACTTAGAAATGGGATTATTTGTTTTTTTCTTATTGATTAGTTTTAATACAATTCTAATTTACAAAGTCAATCTCAATAACTCATCCTAGTAATATGATCATGGTTGTATTACTCACACTCCTCTACTTGATTTTATAACTAAGTTGCTATCCATGTATTACTCAGGTCAAATCATAGCACTTCCTTTGGGAATTTTGTCTGACCATAGAAAATGATTTTAAAGTGATTCATGAAAGAGTTTGAAGGATAAGCATTGTTCACTCTCCTTTTCTTAAAATTCTACTCAAATGGAAGTAACATTTAATAATATTTATTCACATAAGAACAAAGAGAACAAGGGTAGACAACTAGCTCACTATTTTAAAACATTATTAGAAAAAGCTAGCTATCCATTCAATAAATACTTTGTATTCTATATATCTGATAATGTTCTAATCACTGGGGATATTGGGAAATCTGTAAAAATCTCTGTTAATACTGAGCTTAAACATTATTGTGAATATGTAGATAATAAATATGTCAGTATTCTCCAATTAAATTTAATAAATTATGTGTAATTGCATATTTATAAAATACATGAAATATACACATATATGATGCAATGCAATTAAAACATAAATTTATTCTTTACATTTTAAATCACAGGAAGATGAATCCTATGAAAGTCAAATTCAGGATAAAGAATTAAAGTGAACGAGGAGAGGTGAGGTGGCAAAATAATGGAGGATGGTCAATAAAGGCCTCTTAGATTATGTAATAATTGACTAGAACCTCAATGAGCTGAAGAGGCAATAATTTGGCAAATTATACTCCAGGAGAATTATCTCTGTAGTAGAGAATAATTTCATAACAAATAATTGTCAAGTGTTCTGGGGCAGAGCATGTCTAACGAGTATATCATATAACATAGTAATAAGCCCAGTGGGTCTGGATGCCAGTGAGTGAGTGGAGAATATTGCATCCCCTGGGTCCTAAACAAGATGTTTCTCTACATAATGTTTCACCTGCAAGGAAAGACAACTTCCACCCATTTCAAGGGAAAGGGTACAAAGGAAGGTAGCTTTTTAAATTTAATGTCTTTACTCTGTCTTCATCCTTGATTAAAAATGTAAGTAAACATAGTTTTCTATTAAAATAACTGCCATCCAAATTATAAAGAAATTATTTATTTCTTTATAATGCAGAAATTAATTATTTTCTGCATTTTAGCACCTGAGAAAACTACTGAAAATATGATTTCAAAATCAATCTTTGTTTTTTTTTTCTCTTTATACCTGTTCTTCCAGGAAAATAAAGTATTATTGTTATATGTTTGAAGACATAATAAAGACGTTCTCAAGCTTCTTTCTGGCCTACATTTTAATTCATTCTTAATAAACATTAAATATGAGTACGTAGAGTTAACATACTATCCATGTGTAAGAGCATACAGTTCTACCTTTTGCTCAGTTCTACCATAGCACTACCTAACACTGCCCCCTGCCCAGGGCAATGACTGATCTGATTTCTATGATGATACATTAATTTTACTTCCACCAGGATTTAATATTAATGAAACCATAAAATTTTTAACCTCTTTTTTTTGTTTTCTTTCATTCCACATAATGTTTTGGGAGTCATCACGTTGCTGCACGTGTTAGCACTCATTCTTTTTTGTTGTTGTGCAATATTGTAGCACAACAAAAATGTCATCATTGTCTATTCTGTTGTCATTTTTGGTATTTAGCTATTGTGGATAAAATGTGTTCTAAGACCCTTGTACAAGTGTTTTGGGGAATATGTATTTTTATGTATCTTTATCTTATAATTCATTTAAATCTCTAAGAGTCAAATGTCTCATAATGGGGTAAATGTTCACCTCTTCCATGAATTTCAAGTGAAAGAGAAGATGCGACGGAAGCTGTCAGTCCATCCACGGTGTTCACATTACCAGGTGAACGTTCCCATAGGAAGATAACAAAGCAGATGACTTGGCCTAATATCCTTATCTCAATGAATATCTTCTTTTGAAAAGTTGAATACAAATATTTGTATATTTCACATTTTCTTATATATATATTCATTCATCTATTAATGTGGACACTCAGGTTGATCCTGCAGTATCTTGGCTACTATGAATAACCCTGCAATACCTGTGAGTGCAGATATCTATCCAATGATATACAGATTTCATTTCCTTTGGATGTGTACCTAGATGTGGGATTGCTGGATCATATGTCATTTCCATTGTTTGCTTTTTTTTTTCTTTGGAGGAAGTTTCATAATACTTTTCATAATGGCTGTACTGATTTACATTTCAATCAACAGTGTACAAGTTTTTTTCTTTTTTTCACAGCTTCACCAATACTTGTTACCTTTTGTCTTTTTGATAATACCCATTGAAACAGGTGCACAGGAATATCGCATTGCTGGAGATCTTGTCTCTTAAGCATCTTCAGTATGATGATTTCCATGGCAAGAAGAACAGTTATAGTAAAACACACACAAGACACAAAGATATAGCAGGTACTTTTCTCAGTAAGGATTGATTTTATCAGGAAGGAATCTAAAAATAATGAATAGAAGCTAAAATATTTAATTTTTTTTAAATATAAAAGTCTGAAAGTAGTCATTTCCTGCTGTTAGTCAATCTAGTTAGTGTTTTCCTCAGGAAGGAAATTCTGTTTCTGTCTCTCCTACCTGCTAATTTTTTATGCTTACACTTTATCCACAATTGAGGCAAGACTGCTATTAATGGCACCAGATATTTCCTTTTCATTAACACAGGAAAAAGAATGAAAGCAAATTTTTTTTATGGCATCTGTCCCTTTTGTGAGGATAGGTTTCTCAAGGTACGTTGGTGAAGATTTTGTTACTTTTATATTGGTTAGGATTTGGTCATCAAAACACCCCTAGACTCATGGTGATTGAAAGTTGAGTTTTTGCTTTTCCGTTCTCTGATGTTGAAAACCAACAATGAAGAAACACATTAATCATGATTTGGAGAATTATTAACCAAAAGTATGAATCAAAGCATTTAATGTTTATTAATTGAACTAATACTTTTGGAGACTTGTACAAGTATTGACAAAGATGGTTAATAAGGTAACATAAGTAAGCTCAGGAGCTGTAAAAGTAAACTGAGATCGAAGATGAAAGACCAATTTATTTATGTTACTGGATATATTTGCACCAGAATGTTTGTTGCAGCCCAATTCATAATGCTAAGTCACGGAAAAAGCCCAAGTGCCCATGGACCCACGAATGGATTAATAAATTGTGGTACATGTACACCATGAATATTATGCAGCCCTAAAGAAAGATGGAGACTTTACCTCTTTCATGTTTACATGGATGGAGCTGGAACATATTCTTCTTAGCAAAGTATCTCAAGAATGGAAGAAAAAGTATCCAATGTACTCAACTCTACTATGAAACTAATTTATTGCTTTCATATGAAAGCTATAACCCAATTATAGCACAAGAACTTGGGGAAAGGCTCAAGGGAGGGGAGGAGTGGGGAGGTTGGGGTGGAGGGAGGATAATTGGTGGGCCTACACCTTCATTGCATCTTAGAAGGGTACAGGTGAAACTTACTAAATGTAGAATATAAATGTCTGAATGCAATAACTAAGAAATACCATGAAGACTATGTTAACCAGTTCGATGAAAATATTTCAAATTGTATATAAAACCAGCACGTTGTACCCCACGATTGCATTAAAGTACACAGCTATGATTTAATTTTTTTAAAAAGGAAGAAGACCAATTTATCTTCTGGGTGAAATTTTCTATTTCTGAATGGTAATGTCTTGTAAATATGATTCAACTGAGATACTTAAATATTTTTACTAAGATTTAGAAATTAAATTATCTACATTGTAATCATTACATTATTGTATTATAAAATAAATCAGGAAAATATTTAATTACAGAGCTTTTATCACTTGAATTATAAACAATTACTTTTGGTAAAATAAATATCAATATATTTAAAGACAACTTTCTCCTTATATATCATCTCCTCATAAGAACTCAAATAATGCACTTATTTGACAAAACTTCAGGTTTTCACTCTATTCCAAGAACCGGACCCTGGCTAGCAATTTTTTTTTATTATATTAAAGGACTAGGCATGTAGAAAATTAGGTCTTAGGTGTATGTTCAATGTAATGAGGTGAAATAAATGGTTATTATTGGTATAATAATATATAAATCAAAGCTATTTTGTTATTATATGATATTTTGTATAATAATAACAATAATAAATAATTTTATGAGAATTGCCTTCATAAATAAAATCGTATGTATTTCCTCAGGTTCTAGTTGCAATCATGTCTTATAGCTATGTTATTTTTCTTTAGAAAGGAAATATATTTCAAAAATGTACATATATAAATGATTGTAGAAACAAATATGTTATTTAATATATAATAACTAATTTTTCTTCCCAAATTTAGATTTATCTAGTGTATAATATAATATTTTTTATCACAATTGAGTAAAGTTATGGGTTTATAATTCATAAATACATGACTGCTTTATTTCATCACAAAAAACACCTAAACGGTATATTTCCATTTCACTCTACTGAGAGTCATACTTTGTCAAAGATGAAATCCAGTGCAGAATAACTAAAAAGTTATGAAAACTTTCTTGTCAAATAGGCAGGAAAAAAATGTTGGAGTCCAAAAGTAGACATTTTTTAGCTCGTGTTCTACCTTACTTCACTTTATGAATAAAGATCAGGCAACTCAAAATAAAATTAACCATTAATTAGAATTTGTTAATTACTAAGCAATATATTTGGAAACCAAATATTGAGAATATAAATATTAAAATTCAAATCCTAATTGTCAATCTTTAAAATGTTTTACTATCTTGAAGATTCATTTCTACATGCGTGTATATAGGTGTTCGGCTAATAAAGTTCAGCTGATGATTTCCTGAAAATATTTACTTCATATTTACTCTCATAAGTTTCAAATTATATATGACTCCATATCAGCAGAGATTCTCTTTGTGTTTTTAAAATTTTGTCCATTTTAAATTATATTGATTCTACTTTCAATTTTACAAACCAATAAAAACAACTAAGATAAACTATGGAAACATAAGCCTTAGGTTATATAGATAAAAATTAAAATGCTTCCCTAAATCCCCAGTTAATTATAAACATATACAAAAAGCAAGTGAGTTTCAATCAAAATAAGCAAAATAAACTCTTGTCACTTCTTTATCTCTCTGAAAGAAATGAGTGATGCAGTTAGGGAAATGTCAATCACTGCATCTTCTTTACTCTTATTTTTGTTCTCTTTCTCTCATGCCTCTTGGTATTCTTTTTCCAATGAGACTAGTACAATAATTTTTCCAAAATTCTGAAATAGTGATTAAAATTATTTGCATTACATACTGTCATTAAGTGTGCTCTTTAATTAAGTAGTCAAATAAATACAATTAAAATTGCTCTACTGATATTAAAAAATTAGTATGCTCCCAAATTGCTGAACTTTCTCCGTCTACCCTACTTTCTGGTCTTTAGGTGTGATTAATTTCTGCTTTTCTCCTAAAAAGAGTGTGATAGAAAAACTAATTGATTGTTGTGAAAATATAGTCAGTACACTCGACCTGGTGTAGACATCCATCTTTCTTACTGATGTGTTAAGTTACTAACATAAAATTTCATGAAGTAAAGAACATTCCAATTGTTCATTAGTGATTTTTTTCTTAAAATACCTATCTTTGATTAAAATGTTTTTCCTTGAAGAATGGAAACCATATGAGTAAAATGAATTCTTGTTTAATTATAAAGATTTTTCTTGTTTGTTTTGGTAAGACTATAAAGAATGACAAGCAGCAAATACTAGGAGCTTGCTACAATCCAAGTTTGGATCCTAAACCATTTTTTTTTGTATCATCAATTTTAATCTTTGTAAAACTATATGACATAAGAAATATTTTTTGGCTTTTAAAGAAGCTTAATTTCACAAAAATTAACTATGTTCAAATACTATTGCTAATAAATTTGGTGTGGTTGTACCATACAAGTCACAATTTTCATCAAGTGCTTACATTTGTGGATGTTTAGAGGGCTTTTTAAAAAGTAATGTTCAGAAAGTGAAATAGAGAAAATGTAAGAATATAAGATGAATGGATTGGGTTGTTGTATACTTAAGCAACGTTCACCCAGCTAACATTTGCCTTTCAGAAAACAAATTTTTTTTCTCTTATCTACATCTTAATTGGTCTAATTTAAAATGAGGAAAAGGATATTACTAATTGAGCTCTTTAAAACATATTACAATAAAAATTTTAACTGATTTTAGCATAAAACCACTTTCCAATATTATGAGTGAAGATTGAGTGAGTCAATGATTGCTAGCATATACTTTTTGGTAAATTATAAATTTTAAGTGACAGATAGTAATTTCTGCCTTGTTAATCATTGTTACTCTAGAACTGGGTCTTAACTTTGTCATTGCCTATATATTGAGGACTGTGGTAGGTTGCTCTGTGTGTTATAGAGTGCCTAGAAGTATTTCTGTCTTTAATTCCGTACATGCCGGTACCAACTACCAATTGTGACTACAAAAAATCTCTCCAGACATTGGCAAATTTATCCTCAGGAACAAAATTGTCCATATTCAGAACTATTGCCCTCTAGGATCGTTAGTGGGCACATATATTTGTATTATATGTTAAATTAAATTTTATTTTTTTCCTTCTAAAAAATGAAATAGACATAGAAGTTACAAACTGAGTTCTATTACATGTATATATTGTATAGTGATGGAGTCTGAGTTTTTGGTGTATTTATTACCCAAGTAGTGTACATCTTACCCCATAGATAATTTTAATGTTTATGTATACATGATTTATTTACACAAATTCAAGAAAATATAAATAGCTAGTACTGAATAGTAAATCAGCAAGTGATTCTGCCATTAGTTGTCATAAGATAGTTTAGAACAAATGTAAATTGTTCTAAACAATGTACACAATGTAAACAATGTAAATTTAATGTAAATCTTTTGGAAGTTTTAGGCAAGAGAAAGTGGAAAGAAAAATTCATATAAATTATTACAGATAAATTAAGATGATTATAGCACCTGTTGATTGCATGCATCGGCCTCTATTAGTTTCTGTAAACTAACTTAAATACACATGGATGTATATTACTTATTAATTATTAGGTTTGTCGGCAGTCACATGTACTATTTGATACCATAGATAAGAAATGATATGGTAAGGAATCTGGGAGGGGGGCATATTTCTCCTCAAATCACAGTGTTACAGTCAGCTTGGGCTTAAACAACAGGTAGTTCTGGAGCTGGCAGATGTTGTTCTTGAGTGAGGGCTCTCTTCCTAGCTTACAGGTGGCCCTCTTCCTACTCTATGCTTGCATGGTGGACTAAGACTGAGAAAGAGAGAACTCTAGGTCTCTTTTGCTCTTTTTAAAAGGGCACTAATCCTTTGTCTGATTCAAAATATGCAAATATCCTTTCCCATTGGGTACGATGTCTATTTGCTTTGGTTGTTGTCTCTTTAGCTGTGCAGAAGCTTCTGAGTTTAATTAAGTCCCATTTGTTTATTTTTGTTGTTGTTGCAATTTTCATGGCAGTCTTCTTCATGAAGTCTTTCCCCAGGCTGATATCTTCCAGTGTTTTTCCTATGGTTTCTATCAGGATTTTTAGTGTTTTATGTCTTAAATTTAAGTCCTTTATCCATCTTGAATCAATTTTTGTGAGTGGAGAAAGGTTAGGGTCCAGTTTCAGTCTTTTACATGTGGATTTCCAGTTCTCCCAGCACCATTTATTGAATAGGGAGTCTTTCCCCAAGGTATTAAAATCTAATTTTTAAATTGAGAAGTCTTTAAAGGATCCAATTTGGCCATTAACTTTTTTTTTTTTTATTGTTGGGGATCCATTGAGGGTACAAGAAACCAGGTTACAATAATTGCATTTTTGGCCATTAATTTTTAATGATGAAATTTAGGAGTATTCTTCTAGACAGACTCCCTACCATTGGAGTGAAGTCTCCCCAAGATAAGGCTCTTCCTATAGTACAGAAGAAGCTACCAAGACTCACAAGGGAGCCAAAATGCTTCCAGAGGGACCAAACAATCTGGAAAAGGAAGGGAGTGTTGTGGATGCTTGAAATATTCACCAGGACATCTCTGGTTCCCGAAACCATTTGTCTATTGTAAACAGGCAAAGTACCAGGGATTGACAATATCCTAGCAGTAGGAATGGTACCAAGATAGTCCTCAGTTCAGGGTCTGCTGATTGGCTGGGTTTGGGGTGGAACTATCATTCCCTTGGTATGGGCCATTGTCTGGGTGGGTCAGTCAATCCAGTTCCTTGGCTGGGGCAGGGGTAGGGGAGCGGGGTGGGGTCCAGCATCAGTTGAGTCAGTTCCTTGGTCTGGGTGAGTCAGTTAATCCCCTGGAATGCAGGATTTGGAAGATAACTCAAAAACTACCCCCAAGTTCTAAACAGGTGATGTTATCGATGGAAAAAAGTTAAGCATTTTTAGGACAACCAGCTGTGCCCTTTAAAGTAGCAACTATAGAGAAGCAATCAAGGGGGGCAGTGATTAACTATTATCAAACAAAAAGGGAACGTGGCTGATTATTCTTGTTTTACCTAAGCATGTTCCTTCGTGGAGTTTGGGGACCCTTGTTTTATTTAGTCCTCACCTTACACCCCCCTCATCAATTTGTAAGGGTGGATTCACTGACTTCCTCACAGGATTCTCCTGATAAATGACAACAAAACCTACACACACGTGAAAAGACTTTATAAACCAGAAAGAGTTGTTTTAAAGGGCATTTTTATTATTATAGTTGTTGCTGAAATAAATTCCAGCTCTCCAGGAACCTACATTCCAGTTGCAGAAAGAAAAATCATGAAAATATAAATTAAAATATATAAGTTAAAGGAGAAGATCATGGCAAATTGAGCTCAGAACAAAATAATGTTATAAAAATTATATTCAAAAAAAATTATATTCAGTAAGTTTTCTGAAGGAGAGATCCATGTAGAATGAACCAGGCAAAACAAATTGCAGGAAAGTGCTGGTAAGAATGGAGATGGATATGCTGGTAAGAGACTGAAATGGGAGAAATTGGAAAAAGAGAGAAGGGATTAGGAGTGGGTGGGTGGGTGGGCGTGAGTGTTTGTGTGTGTTAAATGGAAAAGCTCAACCAGGACTATACAAGCTGGGCTAAAGACAAATGCTCAGAGTGTGGGAAGTGGGAAATGGGTCTTAAGCTGGAGTTGGCAATGAGCAGGCCCACAAGCCAGTTTTTGTACAGCCTGCAAGCTAAGAATAATTTTTACACTAAAAACTTTCATAAGGAAGAAGAAAAAAAAGGAAGAGGAGGGACATAGACCCTATGTGCCCCATAAAGCCAAAAGTATTTACTATTTATTTGGTCCTCTCTTGACCTGAGTCCAAACTATTAACATCCAGACTGAATGACCAGGAAAATACAACAGGCCATACTTGTCAGATGCAGCAAAATCAGGGCTGACGTGTAGCAATAAGTTAAATGTTTATGTTAGAAAAGAGGAAAAAACCTCAAGTTTATAGTCCAAGGTCCCATATCAGGCAACTAGAGAAAGAAGAAAAAAACAAAACAAAAAGCAAATAGAAGGAAGAAAATAATGACAATAGCAGAAATAAATGAAATTGAAACAAATATAGTAAATCAATGAAACAAAAACTGGTCCTTTAAAAAAAAAATCAACAAAATTGACAAGCTTCTATCAAGATTGGGAAAGAAAAAAGGAAGAAGATACAAATTCCAAACATCAAAAGAATAATACTACAAACAACTCTACACAGATAAATTTGACAACTTCAATGAAATGGACCAATTCCTTCAAAAGCACCAATTACCACAAGTCAAGCAATTTGAAATAGTTAATTTGAATTACCATATAACTATAGTTATATATATTGCATATATAACTATAACTATATAACTATTGCAGAGTTTTGTTTACTATTGAGGAAATTAAACTAATAACTTTTAAATTCCGAAAAAAAGAAATCTCCAGCCCACCAACCTAGGAATGGATTAACAAGCTGTGGTATACATATACAATGGAATCCTATTCAGCCACTAAAAAGATGGAGACTTTAGATCTTTTGTATTAACCTGGTTAGAGGTAGAACATATTCTTCTTAGTGAAGCATCACAAGAATGGAGAAGCAAGAATCCAATATACTCAATTCTAATATGAAGGCAGCAGATGAGCTAATACACGGGGTGGGGGGGTGTTAGGGAGAGCATAGGGAAGGATAATGGGGTCACGGTGTATGGCACACCTCTTTGGGGTGGGACACAATTATAAGAGGGACTTTACTTAACAAATGCAATCAATGTAACCTAATTCTTTGTACCTTCAATGAATCCCAAGCAATAGAATAATAATAATAATAATAAAATATTTGTTATGCAAAAAAAAAAAGAAAAGACATCTCCAGGCACAGATGTCTTCACCATTGAATTCTACCAAACATTTAAAGAATTAACACCAGTTCTACACGATCTCTTCCAGAGAAAATGAAGGAACACATCACAATTTATTTTATAAAGCTAGTATTACTCTGCTGCCAAAATCAGAGAAATACATTACAAAAAAGAGAAAGTGACAGCTCAGTATTCCTCATGAATATAGAATTTAAAAATCTGACCAAAATACAACAAAGAGAACCCAATAATATGTAAAAAGAATTATACAGCACCAACAAATAGGGTTTATTTCAGGCAGGCAAAGCTAGTTCAACATTTGAAAACCAGTATGTATAATCTACTATATTGACAGGCTACAGGAGAAAAATCATAAGACCCTATCAATTGATGCAGAAAACAACCATTTTACAAAATTTGGCACTCATTCACAGTAAAAATTCTCAGAATATTTAGAGGGAAACTTCCTCAACTTAATAAAGAACATGTATAAAAACCCTGCAGCTAACATTATATTTAATGGTGAAAGATGTAATGCTTTCCCACTAAGATCGGATAGAAGAGAAGGAGTTACTGAAGACGTGGGGATGCCAGCCTGGTGAAGGTCAATGAAAGCCACAGTGGATAGGCCCATCTGAAGTGCTCCTAACAATCCACTCATCAGTTAAGACTGCAGGAGTTAAGCCATGGATTCATCATACTTAATCCAAGAGGCACCCCTACCAGAGAACCCATGTCTCCAGAGCTCACTGCCAGCAAGAGACTACAAAATACTGGGCTTGTGAGGCCTTGCAGGGGTGTCCAACCTGCAGCCTGTGGCCACAGGCAGATTATTTGAGGACTGTTTGCTTACCTGTGGTGTTGGATATAACGAAGAGCATGCATGGACTTTTTTTCTTTTGCTCATCAGCTTTCGCTACCGTTTGTGTATTGACTGTGTGGTCCAAGACATCTCTTATAATTCCAATGTCTGGCAGAAAAGAAAAAAAGTTGGACACCCTGCTACAGGATATAAAGCTACTCTTCCACAAAAAGGGTAAGTAACACGAAATTGCATACATTATGTTTTCCTTATTCCATGGGAGTTGGGTTTGCCTGGAAAGATACCACTTTACTTAGTATTTCTCAACATAGTGCCTATTCTGCTGAGCTGTCCCACTTCTGGGTTTGTCATCCTAAACCTTGTTCAGTACAGAACCACTCCAAACCTACATTTTACTTGACTGGTGTACCCTGCTGCATATTAAGCTTACAGAAGCCTGTCTCTCTGATCACCGATAGGGTACATTACTAACAGAAGAAACCCATGTTTCTTTCTTTCTTAGCCCCTTGTTAGACATTACGCACAAAGTGACATCAAAGATACCCAGTCTTACAGGTGCACTTTCTATTGGCCAGTCTTCCTAAACTGATCACCTATTATAAAAATCAACTGCTATAACCTTTCCAAAACTACCCTCTTTAGATAATCTTATTAACAAAGGCTTTAACTCCTCAAATAGGGACCCTGGGGCCCCTCTCTATATCATAGTATACCAGCAAAATTTGTTTCCTCAAGTCTTTAAAAAACTAGCAGCCTGCCAGCCCCTAAAGGGACAGAATCAACTCCCTTATGCCGATTCCTGGTGTATTTAATACGTTTGGGAGGATAACCTCAATGTTATCCCCCAAATGGCTTTATAAACTTTCAAATGGGAGCAGGTGCTGTTTCTGTGCCCCTAAATGTATTTTTGCCTGTGGAGGTAAAAAAGGAATGAATTGGGCTTATGAATGCTTAAACAGCTGGACAATGGGGTGGGGGGATAGTTGTTTATTAGGAGTCCTCACCACTCCCTTCTTGGTCTATAACATACCAGAAGTCACTCACTAGACTAGGGGAATTTTGGGGTGGTGACCCCCAAAATAGTATCTCCCAGAGAAAATCCAAGATGAGAATAAATATTTCCTGGGGTATGCCCCACTACCCTGGTGTGGAGTGGCAGCTCAATAACATGTGCACTACAACTTATCCATGACCTTAAAAATGATTGTTCATGAAACTGCAATAATGACAACAGCCCAACAAAAATCTTTAGACTCTTTGGCTCATGTACTTCTTAATAATTGCATAAATCCTGACTGGATCTTAGCAGAACAAGGGACTGTTTAGTTATAGCTGATTATTCATGCTGTGCTTACATAAATACCTCCATGGAAGTGGAACTACATGTTGGTTAAATTAAACAATAAACTTTATGGTTAAAACAAACTAAAAGAGATGAACCAAAAATTGGATTGCTTCTCAGGACTATGCTCTTGGATTCCTTGGAGTATTTTATTCTTTTGAAATCAGGCATAAAACTGTATATATTTCTACTTACAATTTTGAAGTCCCAGCACTCCCCTCCACTCTCACCATGAGGTGTGGAAGCCTGTCCCACAGGGAGTCCAGATTCTTGGGGATTTTCTCAAGGGGTATGGAAGGGGCATGGGCTGTTGCTGATCTGGGCTGATTCTCCAGCATGGGGGAAAGGAGAAGACGATCAACTGAGAGGGAACTGTACAGGAGAGGCAGTGCCCTGAGGCACAGAGCAGCAGCCACAGCAGTGGGAACAATATCACCCTCCTGGGGATATTTTGAAAGGATACTCCCAATCTCTCTGGGCAACCAGAGGAAGCCAGGCATTTTCTCCGGTGCCACTGGCAGAACAGATCTTGGATGGAAATGCAGGCCCCATGAGTAAAGGGTATGCCTGAGGCAGTACTGGCCTGGGTAGAGCATGGGGACTAGATTACGTGCACGTAGAGACAGCAGACTCCTAGGGTGGAGATGACCCAAAGGACTGCTTCACTGAGCCTCAGATGCACCCGGCCCTCAGAGGATCATAGCTGAGACAGAGGCAGCCAGATAGAGGCTGGAACTGACAGCTAAGTGTGAATTCTGACCGTCCGCCATAACACAAACTGCAGCTGAGACTGGGCAGTGGCACAGATAGGGCTGAGTTATTCAAACAGCATTTGATAGTCAGGGGAATATAGCTGGGAGAGAAACAAATTCTGTGAAGTTGTTCTGTTCTATCAGCAACGTGAATCAGGGGCAGGGCTGGAACTGAGTGAACCACCCCAGCCCCCATTAAGCACCTGAAGTTGTCAGGCCTCACCTTCCCCTGCCGGATAGTGGCAGAGAGTGATGGCCTGGCTAAGGAGATATAGATCTTCCTGTGACTTAGGCAGGCACAACCCCCTGGAGCATCTGCTCATTGGAAGGAACTGGATCACACCCCTGCAGGGTTACCAGTGACTGGGTGTGACAGAAGTGCAAGGTGGGGAAGGAGACATCAACCTTCCCAGGCTAATTTATTTGCTGGGTGGGTCCTTCTGATCTCACAGAGCAATGAAGTGAGTCATACTCAAGCTGCCAGCAGACCCCTGCTATCTAGTTGCCAGAGACCTTTTGAACTCTCCCACCTGAGACCGAGTGAATTGATTTGGACCTCTTGAATGGGGCCAATCACCCGAGGACTATCCAAAGTGGTACCCTGAGTGTGTGGTTGTGGGAAGGTTTGATTTTCCTTTTCCAATTGTTGCCAGGGGGGGGGGCAGGGTGACTTAATTGCTAGGATTTTTCCACAGCTAAGACTTCAACCCAGAGTAATTGATTCACTAGGGTAAGATAGAGACCAGCTCAAAATAAGACAGAGCCATTGAGCCCCACTACATCAAGAAGGTCCCCGTCTCTCAGGCCGTAGCACTGTATGGGTCTCAGTCTCTCATACAGTAGCACTGTATGGGTCCTTGACAAAGCTCTAGGAGAAAAGGTACAGACACCAGTCCCAGCTTTTAGACAAAGGACTGGCCAATCACTACTTCCAGAGCCCCCAAAAAAACTCCTCTTTATCTTCTCATCTAGCCAAACGGTGTAAAATAATCATGGGGCAGAATCAGTGGGAAAACTCTGGTAACATGAATAACCAGAGTAGATCAGCCCCCCAAGGGAACAATTTGGCAGACACAAGTGAAGATCCCATTCATAAACAGATGGCTAAGATGCCAGAAACCGAATTCAGAATTTGGATTGCAAATAAGATCAATATAATTGGAATTAGAAATTCAAGGAACATTTCAAAAGTTTTCTCAAGAATTCAATGCATTCAAAGACAAAATCGCCAAAGATTTTGACACATTGAGACAAGAATTTGCAGCCCTCAAAGATCTGAGAAATACAGTAGAATCCCTCAGTAACAGAAGGGACCAAACAGAAGAAAGGATTTCTGACATTGAAGACAAAGCTTTGGAACACTCCCAAACTCTCAAAGAGGAAGAGAAATGGAGAGCAAAAATGCTCTCTGAGCATTCTCTCAGAGAGCTCTGGGATAATTTGAAGAAAACCAATAGTCGCCTTATAGGGATTCCTGAAGGCAACAAAGTGGCTTCGGAAGGCACAGAGGCTCTTCTTCATGAGATTATGAAAGAGAACTTTCCAGACATGCCAAGAGATTCTGAAATTCAGATAGCAGACAGTTTCAGACCCCTAGCATGACTCAACCCAAATAAGACATCCCGCAGGCACATCATAATTAACTTCACTAAAGTTAATATGAAAGAGAAAATTCTGAAAGCAGCCAGATGTAAGAAAACCATAACCTACAAGGGGAAGAATATGAGAATAACTGCAGATCTCTCTGCTGAAACCTTTCAAGGTAGAAGAGGGTGCTCACTGACTTTTAATCTCCTAAAACAAAATAACTTTCAACCCAGGGTCCTGTATCCAGCTAAACCAAGTTTCATTTATGATGGAGAAATTACTTTAATGACATTCACATGTTGAAGAAATTTGCCATAACTAAACCAGCTCTCCAGGATATCCTCAGACCTATCCTCCATAATGACCAGCACAATTCTCCACCACAAAAGTAAACTCATTCAGAAACTTTTGATCAAATTCCAACTTCCACAGTGGTGAAAGGATTAAAAATGTCCACTGGACTTTCAAAAAACTTAATACCCAAAATTATACCAGGCTTAGCAATATTCTCAATTAATGTGAATGGCTTAAATTGTCCTTTAAAGAGGCACAGGTTGGCTGACTGGATACCAAAACTCAGGCCAGAATCTCATCTTACCTTAAAAGATAAATACAGACTCAGGGTGACGGGATGGTCATCTATATTCCAGGCAAAAGGAAAGCAGAAAAAATCAGGTGTTGCCATTTTATTTGCAGATACAATAGGGTTTAAACCAACAAAAGTGAGGAAGGATAAAGATGGACACTTCATATTTGTTAATTCATCATACTCAATATGATGAATTTTAATTATTAACATTTATGCACTCGACCAGAATGCACCTCAATTTATAAGAGAAACTCTAACAGACATGAGCAACTTGATTTCCTCCAGCTCCATAGTTTTTGGAGATTTTAACACTCCTTTAGCAGTGTTGGATAGTTCCTCCAATAAGAAGCTAAGCAAAGAAATTTTAGATTTAAACTGAACCATTCAGCATTTGGATTTAACAGACATCTACTGTACATTTAATCCTAACAAAACTGAATACACATTCTTCTCATCAGCCCACGGAACATACTCCAAAATCCATCACATCGTAGGTCACAAGTCTAACCTCAGCAAATTTAAAAGAACAGAAATTATTTCTTGTATCTTATCAGTCCATCATGGAATAAAAGTTGAACTCAGTAACAACAGGAATCTGCATAGTCATACAAAAACATGGAAGCTAAATAACCTTATGCTGAATGATAGATGGGTCACAGACGAGATTACCAAATTTTTGGAACAAAATGGTAATGATGACACAAATCATCAGAACTTCTGGGATACTGCAAAGGCAGTCTTAAAAGGGAAATTTGTAGCACTGCAAGTCTTCCTCAAGAGAACAGAAAGACAGGAAGTTAACAACTTAATTGGACATCTCAAGCAACTGGAAAAGGAAGAACATTCCAATCCCAAACCCAGCAGAAGAAAAGAAATAACCAAAATTAGAGCAGAATTAAATGAAATTTAAAATAAAAGAATTATACAACAGATCTATAAATCAAAAACATGTTTTTTTTAAATGTCAATAAAATAGGTAAACCTTTGGCTAACCTAACCAGGAAAAAGAGAGCAAAATCTCTAATTTCATCAGTCAGAAATGGTAAAGACGAAATAACAACAGACTCCTCAGAAATTAAAAAAATCCTTAATGAATATTACAAGAAACTTTACTCTCAGAAATATGAAAATCTAAAAGAAATTGACCAATACTTGGAAGCATGCCACCTTCCAAGACCTAGCCAGAATCAAGTGGAAATGTTGAACAGGCCGATATCAAGTTCTGAAATAGCATCAACCATACAAAATCTCCCTAAAAAGAAAAGCCCAGGACCAGATGGCTTCAGGACAGAATTCTACCAAACTTTTAAAGAGGAGCTAGTACCTATATTACTCAACCTTTTCAAAAATATAGAAAAAGAAGGAATACTACCCTACACATTCTATGAAGCAAACATCACCTTGATCCCCAAACCAGGAAAAGACCCAGCAAGAAAAGAAAATTACCAATATCACTAATGAATATTGATGCTAAAATATTCAACAAGATCCTAACAAACAGAATATAGCAACACATCAAACAAATTATACACCATGACCAAGTCGATTTTATCCCAGGGTCTCAAGGCTGGTTCAATATACATAAATCTATAAATATAATTCAGCACATAAACAAATTAAAAAACAAAGACCATATGATTCTCTCGATTGATGCAGAAAAAGCTTTTGATAATATCCAGCATCCCTTCGTGATCAGAACACTTAAGAGAATTGGTATAGAAGGGACATTTCTTAAACAGAGGCCTTCTACAGCAAACCCACAGCCAAGATCATATTGAATGGAGTTAAATTGAATCGTTTCCACTCAGATCAGGAACCAGGCAAGATTGCTCATTGTCTCCACTATTCTTTAATATCGTAATGGAAGTTTTAGCCATTGCAATTAGAGAAGAAAAGGCAATCAATGGTATACATTTAGGGTTAGAAGAGATCAAACTTTCACTCTTCGCAGATGATACGATTGTATATCTGAAAAACACCAGGGATTCTACTACAAAACTCTTACAAGTGATCATGGAATACAACAATGTCTCAGGTTACAAAATCAACACTCATAAATCTGTAGCCTTTATATATACCAACAATAGCCAAGCTGAAAAAACAGTCAAGGGCTCTGTTCCATTCACAGTAGTGCCAAAGAAGATGAAATATTTGGGAGTTTACCAAACAAAGGACGTGAAAGATCTCTATAAAGAGAACTATGAAACTCTAAGAAAAGAAATAGCTGAAGATGTTAACAAATGGAAAAACATACCATGCTCATGGCTGGGAAGAATCAACACTGTTAAAATGTCCATAGTATCCAAAGTAATATAGAATTTTAATGCAATCCCTATTATAGCTCCATTGTCATACTTTAAAGATCTCAAAAAAATACTTCATTTTATATGGAATCAGAAAAAACCTCAAATAGCCAAGACATTACTCAGAAATAAAAACAAAGCCGGAGGAGTTACACTACCAGACCTCAGAATATACTATAAATTGATAGTGATCAAAACAGCATGGTACTGGCACAAAAACAGGGAGGTAGATGTATGGAACAGAATAGAGAACAAGAGATGAACCCAGCTACTTACCATTATTTGATCTTTGACAAGCCAATTAAAAACATTAAATAGGGGGGAAATAACTCCCTATTTAACAAATGATGCTGGGTGAACTAGCTATTGACCCATAGAAGACTGAAACTGGACCCACACCTTTCACCATTAACTAAGATAGACTGTCACTGGATTAAAGTTTTAAACTTAAGACATGAAACTATAAAAATACTAGAAGAAAATGTAGGAAAAACTCTTGAAGGAATTGGACTGGGTGAATAGTTTATGAAGAGGACTCCTTGGTCAATTGAAGCAGCATCAAAAATACACTACTGGGACCTGATCAAATGAAAAAGCTTCTGCACAGCCAAGAACACAGTAAGCAAAGAAAGTAGACAGCCCTCAGAACTCAGAACGGGAGAAGATATTTGCAGGTTATGCCTCTGACAAAAGTTTAATAACCAGAATACACAGAGAACGCAAACATATTAGCAAGAAAAGAACAAGTGATCCTATCTCAGAGTGGGCAAGGGACTTGAAGAGAAACTTCTCTGAAGAAGACAGGCACACGGCCTACAGACACATGAAAAAATGCTCATCATCCTTAATCATCAGAGAAATGCAAATCAAAACTACTTTGAGATAACATCTAACTCCAGTAAGATTAAGATTAGTCCACATCACAAAATCCCATAGCCAGAGATGTTGACGTGGATGTGGAAAAAAGGGAATACTTCTACATTGCTGGTGGGAATGCAAGCTAATACATTCCTTTCGGATGTTTGGAGAATACTTAGGGATCTAAAAATAGACCTGCCATTCGATCCTATAATTCCTCTACTAGGTATATATCCAGAAGACCAAAAATCACATTATAACAAAGATATTTGTACCAGATGTTTATTGCAGCCTAATTCGTAATTGCTAAGTGATGGAAGAAGCCCAAGTGCCCATCAACCCATGAATGGATTAATAAATTGTGGTATATGTACACCAAGGAATATTATGCAGCCTTAAAGAAAAATGGAGACTTTATCTCTTTCATGTTTACATGGATGGAGCTGGAACGTAGTCTTCTTAGCAAAGTATCTCAAGCATGGAAGAAAAAGTATCCAATGTACTCAGCCCTACTATGAAACTAATTTATAGGTTACATAGGAAGGCTATAACCCAATTATAGCCCAATAATATGGGGAAAGGGGTAAGGGAAGGGTGGGGGAGAGGGTGGATGGGTGGAGGGAAACCATATAATGTGGTTATCCTTATATGGTTTTGAGGGAGGGTAACTGGTAAAACCATATCATTATATGGTTTTCATTAAATCATAGCTGTGTACCTTATTGCAATCATGGGGTACAATGTGCACAATTGAGGGAGGGTAATTAGTGGGTCCACACCTATGGGGCATCTTAGAAGGGTACAGGTGAAACTTACTAAACGCAGAATATAAAGGTCTTAACTCAATAACTAAGAAAATGCCTTGAAGGCTGTGTTAACCAATTTGATAAAAATATTTCAGATTATATATGAAACCAGCACATTGTACCCTGTGATTGCATTAATGTACACAGCTATGATTTAGTGAAAAAAAAAATCTATATAATCGCATTCATAAGTGGGAGCTAAAAAAGTGTTTCTTACAGAGAGTAGATTAGTGGTTACCAGAGACTGGGAAAGAGTAGGAGAATAGGAAAGATGAAGAGGGAAAATAGATAAATGTATTCATTACCATTGAGCTGTATACTCAAAAATGATAAAGATGGTAAAGTACATACACATATTTTAAATATATATGTAAATAAAATAAAAGGTTATTTTTTAAATTCTTGTGTTGTATACCAGTGTAGGAAGACTTAGTTAATAATAACATGTTATATAGTTTAAAACACCTAAGAGAGGCTTGGCACCTGTGGCTCAACAGGCTAGGGCCAGCCACGTACACCTGAGCTGGCGGGTTCGAATCCAGCCTGGGCCTGCCAAACAACAATGACGGCTGCAACCAAAAAATGGCCGAGCATGGTGGCGGGCGCCTGTAGTCCCAGCTGCTTGGGAGGTAGAGGCAAGAGACTCACTTGAGCCCAGGAATTGGAGGTTGCTGTGAGCTGTGAAGCCACAGCACTCTACCCAGGTTGACAGCTTGAGGCTGTCTCAAAAAAAAATACATAAATAAAATACCTAACAGGAGGATATTGAATATTCCTATCATTAAAAAAGAGGACAAATGTTTCAGATAATGGGGATAATGTTAATTACCCTGATTTGATCACTGTACATTATATATATCAAAATATTACTATGTATGCCATGAATATATACTATTATTATTCATCAGTAAAAAAAGATTAAAGTTTCTATGAACATTTAAAAAATAAGAATTAAAGAAAAGGGAACTTTGGTCCTGCAAAATCAAATTAAAAACTTTTGCTCTGTAAACAATCTTTTTACAAAGATGCAAAGCTAGGAGAAAATAATTGCAAATCATTTATCTGACAAAGGACTTATATTTAGCATATATGAAGAATTGTCAAACTCACCATCACTAACTGTCAGAGAAGCACAAATTAAGATCATGATGAGCTATCACTACATGCAGAGGCTAAAGCAGTTAGAATTTGCAAGGCAGAGTATTATAGAAGAGAAAGCTATACACAAAAACAGCTCAAGAAATATGCCTGTCATCCACTTGAATCTATGATCGAATATGAATCTGTGCGTGCATAGGATAAAACTCAATGAGGCTGAACAAGAATCACCACACTACAGCCTAGGATGGAGGGAAATGCATCAGACCAAAAATTACTAAACATGTGAAGAAGCAATAAAGAGCTACCCCTGGCTTGGCGCCTGTGGCTCAACGGGGTAAGGCGCCATCCACGTACACCTGAGCTGGCGGGTTCGATTCCAGCCCGGGCCCGCCAAACAACAATGACGGCTGCAACCAAAAAATAGCCAGGCATTGTGGTGGGCACCTGTAGTCCCAGCTACTTGGCAGGTGGAGGCAGGAGACTCACTTGAGCCCAGGAATTGAAGGTTGCTGTGAACTGTGATGCCACAGCACTCTATCCAGGGTGACAACTTGAGGCTCTGTCTCTAAAAAAAAAAAAAAAAAAGAGCTACCCCTGTAAGGAGGATAATCAGTTAATAGGAAAAAAAAAAAATTATGTAGGTGATGGGACCATGACAAGAGCCAACTTGAAGGAATATTTAATGGCCAAGTCTAGGATAATTTAAAGCAGTAAATATAAAGATAGTAATGAATTATAACCCATAGTGCAAAATAAATTAGTCCACACTGATATAAATAAAAAGAAAGGATAATTCTTCTCATTAAAAGTCCAGTTAATAAAGGTAGAAGAAACTATGGAATTATTAAATCTATTATTAAATAGATACTCCACATTTAGGGACTAAAAACACAATATTGTTAACATATTGGTCTTCTCCAGATTTGTCTACAGAGTCAATGCAATACCTATGAAAATCTCAGCAAGCTTTTTGTAATGATAAGATGATAAAATGACTCTAAAACTTATGTGGAAATGCAAAGAACTCCGAAGAGAATTTGGAGGACTTACATTAACTAATTTTAAGATTCATTATAAAGTTATACCTCTATAGCAATCAACACAGCGTGGAAGGGGCCGCAGGGCAGCCATATAGATTGATGGTACATGAAGTGGGTCCATACACAACATGATATGTGAATACTATATATAAATGGTCCAGAAATGGACCCCATACATATTTGGCCCAATCGACTTTTGACAAAGATGCCAAGATCATTTAATGAGTGAAAAGAGAGGGGTTTTGTTTGTTTGTTTTTTTAATGGTATTTGAAAAGCTAGATACCCATATTTAAAAAAAGAAAAAAAAATCTCAACCAGCCTTTACTTCACATCATACCCTAAAATAACTTGAGGTGGATTAAAGATTGCTTACAACAGTTTAGTTTTTGTTTATTACAATTTATTCACAATGTTCCCAAACTGGAAACAACCAAAACCACAAGAAACAAATGGATGGACAAACTGTTGTCTGTATAAACATGGACGAGCACTCAGGAACAAAAAAAAAATCAACTATTGGCTTGGCACCCATAGCCGTGGTTGCGGCACCAGCCACATGCACCGCAGCTGGGGGGTTCGAGCCCAACCTGGGCCTGCTAAACAATGACAACTGCAACAAAAAATAGCTGGAGGGTTGTGGCAGGTGACTGAAGTCCCAGCTACTTGGGAGGCTGAGGCAAGAGAGTTGTTTAAGCCCAAGAGTTTGAGGTTGCTGTGTGCTGTGATACCAAAGCACTCTACCAAGGGTGATGTAGTGAGAATCTGTCGCAAAAAAAAAAAAAAAAAAAATCAACTATTGATAAATGCAACAATATGAATAAATCTCAAAAACCTCATGCTGAGCAAAAGAATCCATACACAAAACCAGGACATACTGCACAACTCTACTCATGTGAAACTCTAGAGAAGGCAAAGGCTACTATGTTCCAGCAGAAAGAAAGAACATCAGTGGGTCTGGAATCTGGGTGGGGCCTGATCAAAGGGACATGAGACAGATGTCCTTGATTTGCATTGTGGGGACAGTTACAAAAGCGTATACATTTATTGAAAATCTTCAAACTATATGCTTTACATAGGCATGTATTATTGTAGGTGGACCTCAATAAAGTAGAGTTTTAAAAATCAACTGTAAATATTACAATTTTCTGCTCATCCCTGAAACCTCATCTCTTAGGTCTGTAGTCCTCAAAATGTTAGTGCACATCAGGGTCACTGGGGAGGGTTGATTTATTATAAAACTCATCTTCCCAGGCACATCTCATCCCGAGGAGATTTGGTAGGTAGTGGGGCTTGTGACCAGCATTTGAAACAAGCTCCCTAGACCATTCTGATTCAGGCGTCCTCTGCTCTCACATTGGAAAACTTGCCCATGGGATTAGCTTTCTCTCCTGGGTCAGAATCAGGCTATGTTTGACCAAATGTTAGGAGCTCTGAGATGCATTTCCACTTGAGGGCTATGGGTAACATTGGAGCTATTAGTGGCAAAGAGTGTGACGTGGAAGTGCACAAATGGATTCTGAGAAAGTTAGCTTTTAGACCCAGCTTAGAAGACACTCATCAAGCCTCGCCTCTCATCTTTAAAATACAGTTAATTAACCCCGCCCTGTTATTTCACTTCCAGGTCAGTGAGCACCAACTGAAAGTTCTTAACTGTCATCTCAGTGCCAGTTGGAGGCTTAGTCCCCACCCATGTTGCCAAAGCAACCAGGGCTACTGAGACTGGCCCGGGTCCCCCCAGACTCAGTTGCTGGAGTGACTGGTCCAGTGAAGAGAGGACAGAAGAGCTACCAAAGAAGCCGACAGAAGTGCTGCTCTCCCTTTTTGACGCAGGAGAGAGGCTTGAAGATGAGAAGAAAAAGAAATAGGAAGTCCCTTGAAGGGTACTGGGGAGCCAGGAGCCCAGTGAATGCAGGGCCGCCTGCAGCCATCTTTCAGAAGCTGAGCTTTAAGGAGGCCTCTAGTTGTGGTCAGGCTGGGAGGAGCTGCCATCAGAGGCCACTGCTGAGAAGGATGTCCTTCTGCTCAGTCGTGAAGGGAAGGCTATGCCGCCCCAAGTCCCCAACCAGGACTGGGCCCAGATTTTTCTCATAAAATGGGAAGACGTGATCAGGGCAATAATAAAATGGGGAGTGAGCAAAACCTTTACACCGATCTACAGAAACGAATCAAAATATAGAGCCAAAGCTTTTTCACACAAATTAAGGGAGGGAAAACAAAGGCAAGTAGAGGAGCAGTAGGGAAATAGAATCCCAAAGGGCTAAGCCTCAGAAGACTGGAGTGACTGCACAGAAAATGAGGCTCTGAGCTTCTTGGCAGACGAAGCAGAGAAGGGAGCAGATGAGTGACGTCAGACCCATTTATCTAGTAAGAGGAAGTAGTAACATATATTTTTTAGGAAAAGAAATTGCTTCTGAGCAGAGCAGCAAACCATAGTTTCTCCTTTTATTTCTTTATACCTGGAAACAGGGATTTGGCCCCGGGGTCAAAGGGAGTTTTTACCCCAGAGAGATGACAGTAAGGGTGCCAGATCGAGAAGACAGAGGAAAGCTCTTAAGAGCAGAACGAAAGTGTCGGAGGCTATTACCTTGAGGGAAATGAGGCTTGGTCTCAGGACCCCGCTTCCCCGAGATGTCCCTTGTTCTCTTTTCTCTTTGTGTACGTGAAGGCAAACTGTATAGACTTGGGGTTTTGCTTTCATTGAGTTTATGAACTGAAATCAATTCATGGACACAGATGGTGATTCAGAAACAAAAACCAAAGCAGTTACGTGCTCTCCTAAAAGCCATACGTGTTGGAAAATTAGACGGAGAGGAACTTTGACTCCTTTTCAGAACACATGTTGCTGGGAAAGTTGGAAAGGAACTGGGGAGTAGGGAGCAGGTCAAGGAGTAGGGGGAAAGCCTCATTAGCTGCCTTGGGGGGCATGAGCATGAAGGACGTGGAGGTGGATACCAGTAACAGGGCCTCACATGCCCTGTTACTGTCAGTCTTGAAGTCCCAGCCCAACCCTGCGAAAATGCCATGGGTAAAAGGCCAGGCCTGGAGTCGTGTCTCCTTTAACCCCTACCTATAGTACTTTGTACTTCCCTCAGGGTGCTCATGTTACCTACCTCCCTTTATAGTTGCTTGTATTTAATCCTTTGCACAGTATGTGCCCTGATGCCAAGGGCAAGATGTTCCCTGCCTCCCCATCCAGGAGCTCTTTAGTCTTGCACAAAATACACGTTCAACAGTCCCTTGAGAATTTGATCCAAATGGAGGGGAAAAGATGGGAAATTCAGTGTGAACTTGGAGCTCGTTTTCAATCCTATCATAATAGGTCACGTGTAAGCAGACTCAGCCGCAAAGATCAGTTAGAGTTGACAGATGATAAGCAGGGGTGGGTGCAAGTTTTATGTGACACTGAAGTTCATAATATTGAGAGAACTTCTTTAAGACAAACACAAAATTACAAATATAAAATAAGGTCCAAGGCTTGGGGGTGGAAGGTAGTAGGCCCTGAAGATGAAGCTTCAAGAACTTCAAGGGTAAACAGCCTATGGTCCCTGTAGCTGGCTGGCAAAGGTATCAAAAAGAGGGGACTTGGACTTGGCTGAGCCTTGAAGAATGGGAAGATTTGGAAAGACCGGATACAAAGAGCTGTGCGGCAGGGGGAAGAAAGGGATGTAATACTGTCAGAGACTTGCTGGGGTGCCAGTGAGCAAACCAATCCAATAGGACAAAGTGTGCAAAAGTCCAGGTGGAGAGAGGAAGGCAGGAAGGGAAGTCAGACTGGGGAGGCCTTGCATGCAGGCTAAGGCCATCGGAAGTATATTTCACTATTTACAGGAGCCATGGATGTTTATTTTTAAATGTAGTCCAGTTCCTTGAAGAAAACAATGTTTTAGGAAGATTAGCCTGGTTTGATTATGCAAGGTAGCGAGGTAGGAGGTGCTCAGACTCCAGGCGAGGATGATGAGGGCTTGCACTTAAGCTATGGATGAAAATAACTAACTCAATAGATTTTTGGTGACTTGGGGATCAAAAAGGGAAGGATTCCAAGATGATGGAGGTTTCTGCTGAGCATTAAAGATTAACTGTACCATTAAGAGACATGAATGTTAAGAAGGAGGGCAGTTTTGAAGGAGAAAATGGAAGAGGAGAATTTTAGACATTTTGAACTGGTGTTGATAAAAGAATTGTGGATTTTGAGGTGGTCCTCTGATGCCTGGGTATTGAGGACTGGGGAATACTCATTTGTTAATCAAAAACATTCATTTATTCATTTATGCTGTACAAATTTGTTGGTAACTTTTAACAAGTTAGGTGTCAAAGAGATGTATTCATAGAAGATGAAATGGCACCTCCTTTTGACAAATTTAGGATCTCAAGAGAGAAGAGACAGAGGTGAAACTAATGGAGTAAGGCAGGGTCTCTTGGGTACAAGAATGAGTGACCCCAAATTGGGGGAGAGTTGACTGCAGCATCCAGCACCCCGTTGTTTTCCAAAGAGTATTCAGCCGACTCTCCATAGGGCATCCTCCATCCACCGTGTTCCTCCCTAGATGGCAGTGGCAGACTTGTCTGAAGAGCCCAGTATCCCTGGAGGCCACAACTGTCCTCTGGTCAAGGATCCCTGAGAAAAGTGAATGGTAAAGACAAATGTGATGCCACTTATAGAACTGAAGGGACAGGGACAGTTGGGGGAACGCTCCTGGATCCTGGAGATCTGAACCCTAAATGATTGAGGAGTTTGCATAGGTGATGGGAGAGACAGCAGTATTAAAACAAGAAAGATGTGGCCTAGGCTTGGGGAAGGTCACCTGATTTTCTCATGCTACTCCCTCTGCCTGGAATGGCTTCACCAAGAAGCAAATACCAGAAACCCAAGAAGGAGGGGAAAGGAGAAGAGTGGAGGTGGGTGGAGAGGGTTGAGAACAGAGTGGACGATAACTCCAAGATGCTCAGGAGAACCCAAACCCCCAAATTCCAACTTGAAGATGTTTGTCTTGGCAGTGAGCTGACTAGAGCTGCTTTTGCAGTACCTTGACATGACTAGAGATAAACTCATGCATGATTTTTTTTCACCTATCACTGAAGTGTGTGTTTCAATTTCCTTGCTTCATAGTACCCTTTCTTGAACTTACATGAATGTGTATAAACGTAGTTTTTTAACGTAAGAGACATTAATTTTGGGCATGTCAAAGCAAATCAGCCACAATCAAAGGCAATCTTCTATCCACAGGGCTAGATATTCCTATAGACAAATTGACGTCAGTGTATCACATACTTTTAAGAAAAAACTGTTGCTGCTTAACTTCAAAACACCTGAGAGATGGTCGTAATTCCATAGATGCTGGATCTGACCTACGCTATTCCCAGTCTGTCCCTGGCTGCCTTTGTGCCCTTAGGAATTTTCTTTACCTACCATGAATAATGTGAAGACAGAGAGGATCAGACTAAAGGAAAAAGTAGCAATTGAATTAATTTTGCTACTTATTCCCACTTGGCCACCAATGTATTACACAATGCAGTGCTGAATCTGTGGGCAGGAAAAGAGTCTTCAGTCATTTCCGTAAATAGTCACATCCCATATTAATGGACAGGTGGCAAGAAAGAGCTGGCCGGTCAATGGAATGGGACTCCCTGTGTCTAGTGCTGAATAAGCTCACAGGCACCCAGCCAGAGGTAAAAGGTGCAAACCTGCAACCTGCCATTGCCCAGTATCAGGAAAGCTATGCTTCTTCTCCTGACCCCCCCCAAAGTCCTCTCCCCAAAGAATCCTGCCGCCTCTAATGCAGATGGGCACTTGCTCAAATACTTAAAGCTACTCCTGGTTGGAACAAAAAGGGACCACAGATACAAAGTCAGACCTCTTTGTTCCTCGGTTATGAAATATGTCTACAAACTGAAGAATTTGGAAAATGAGTGCCCTGCCCTCTCTGTGTAGCTCTAGCATATCCTACTATTTTATCCTTCTGGTTCAGATTCTTTTTTTAAAAAGTCAAATGCTGCTGATGCCCAAGATGCTTTTGTTCTGCCATCAGGTCAGACAGTGTAACCTGAGGAACTTTCTCCAACTAAATACCTAGAAAATGTTGGGTACAACTTATGAAACATAATTTTAATGCATAGCTGAGCTTATAAGAAAGCAAACGAAACTCCCAGGAGCCAATGGTACATTAAATAGAAGTGGCTGCTATGGCTTCTGAACATGGTGGGTGTAGTAAGACGGTCCTGTTTTAGGAAGCTTGGCTTTGAATACTCTCATAGGAAGAGGAAACAGAAGCCTTTGGCCTTGCTAGGAGGTGTTAGAACCAAGACACCTCTCACACAGACACACAAAATTGGGACTTTCTAAAAGCAACACTCTTATATAAAAGATGAACTAGAAAAATTTACTCAGGAAGACAAGGGAGTGTGTCAATACCTGAGTTCTGGATAGAAAAGTTTCCTCCCTCAGAGAATTCTTAAGCTCTGGGACTCACAGAAATTTGGAGGTATATTTACATACTACTGTCATATTTGGGGAACTAAAAAAATCATCTCTTAAGCCTAGTATATCCCTAGGTGACTTGGCATAAGCAAATGCAAAATATCTACAAGGACCCATCCACAAGATAGGCTCCACAGGAGTCCCATAGACAAAGCCCGGCTAAAGATGAGCACACAGCCCAGAAAAGGATGCACTTAAACAATCCACGCCTCAGCTTTATTTTTTCCTTAAACTCTTTCCAGCTGCAAGTTACCCCTGCACTATGATACTAACCACTCCTATCATGCAGCAGAATCAGACCCTAAGAACTGTTTACCCTTCTTGCATCCTATTCCTTCCCTCCTTGATAGAAACCACTGAACTCTTTATAGCTCATAGGTATCATTTTATACTTAAACTACACTGTCATTCCATAAATGACATATACAATTGTTTGCAACCCCGAGCTTGCCGACGATGAAAATGCTGCTCAGAAGAAAAGCCTGTGAGCCAACTCACATGGGACAAAGACTAGGCCTTGTTGTGACTCTTGGCTCCTGCTTTTGCCACTTCACTGTTTTCCCTCTTTCTTTCTTTCTTGAAGCCAATATTGGCAAGATTAAAATTAATCTCACTTCTCTGACAATACACCAGTGATGTTTGAGAGAAAGTATCTGAGAAGTCAGTTTAAAAACTATGATTTATTCCCAGGACTGTTGATCCTTAAATAGGTAATTGTCAGTTGACTATTAGAGCTTTGGCTCACGTAAAGGATTAGCAAAGGGGTGTGTTGGGATTACATTTTGAAGGCCATTCACAGGGGAAAAGCCATCTATGATCCAAAATGACCCAGGAGGTTCTCTTAAATGACCATGAAGCTTGAAAGAACAGGGCGGGTGGGTGTGGTGAAAGGGTGGGGGAGGGGGAGACAACAGCATAAAGGAGGCTTTGCACTTTGCTGGGAGTGCTTTGTTACAGGAAATGCATAGCCCACGCTGGTGACACAGGCTGAGTAAAGGTGATAGCCAACACTGCGAGCATCAGCATCACCACATTGCTGTTCACACCTCGAGGGGAGGGCCCATGTCTGATTCAATACCCTTGTATTCGGAGCGTTTTCAGAAGAGAGCCTGGCACACTGTCAGCACCCCATCAGCAAGTCAAATGGATGCTGCCTACTCTGAACAGCAGAGTAACACCCGTGCCCCTGGTCCCGTGTAAGGTTATAAGCTGCACATCGCAGCTCTGGAAAGGCAGGCAGGAGTGAGGAAAGGCTGAGAGGCCTGAGACTGGGGGCAGGGGGCATCTGAATGCTCACCCCACAGCTGGCAGGGCTGCAAGTCTCTTCTCTCAGCTAACACATCCCCATGACAAACCCGAAGGTGCCATGGGTTTGGAGAGGCAAGAAGAAAGCTGTGGGGACTGAAATGCAGTGGGGCAGTGCTCTCCCAGTTCTTGGACTTCTTCCCTCTCAAAGTGCTGATGGCACAGTGATAGTCCCCACCAGCAGCCTGTTGTCCACCCCACAGTCCCCACAGACCTTTCTCCTCTGTGGCCATCAAATCCTATCTACTACCCAGTCTGTGAAGTGACCATTCTCCTGCTGCTGGCTCGACCTCGCAGCCTGGGAGGGGACAGCAGTCCACAGGGACGGGGCACCTCTGAGTTCTGCAGGAGCGAGACCCATCTAGATGTCAGCTCTCACCCGACAGTTGCTTTTCTGAGACTCAAACCTGAGTGTATAAATCACGGCTTTTCTAGGTGAAAAGCTGCATTTTTGTCTTTCAACCATGAGTTAATCATCCTGCCTGCTCCATTCTGCACTCTACAGCCTGCCACCCCTTAGGCAGGGCTCCTTGCTACGCCCCCAAGCCCCTTATCCTCTCCTCCACTTGTGCCAGCCAGGCCCTGTGGTCTGTGCTCAAACTAGTCACACCCTCCCACTCTTCACTCAGGAAGAATCGGCTGCTCTGTGAAGGCATCCGTGAAGAGTTCAAAAGGACTCAAGTATTCTTCTGTCATGCAAACAGCAGCCCCTTCTCACAGCCTTGTCCTTTGAGGTACCGGATGTGACTTTAAAAAAAAATACACAAACCAATGAAGCTGGTATACCTGGAAAGACATCAACGCAGGCAGACCAGTCCTAAAGGGATGTATCTGACCAAGATGTACGCAACTCGTGGGAAATCCTTTTCCCCAGATAAGCAATTCACTACTGTACCCCATTTCTGTGCTCTCCCTCCCACCTTCTGTAGCACCCCACCTCAATGATGCTAGGAAGGGACTCTGCAGGGGTGGGCTATGTCACTTGCTCACTGCCACCGTCCCCATCTCCCACCGTCTTCTGTTTGTGAGTTCATCCGGTGTCCAGACCCTCTGCCCATAAGCACTGGGGGACCCCACTGCATTAGCCACCGTGGCCCTTGGGTCCTTGTCCCATGACCAGCATCAGTACAACAACAGAAAAGCCCCAGAATTGGAAGGATCCTTCATCCTTACAGGGGAGAGAGGGAAAGTAGTCGACACCCAGGGCACAGCGGCCACGCAGGACCATGACAAATGGAGAAGGCGAGCGGGTTGGGAGCTGCCTGGACAGACAGAGCTCACTCTGCTGTGGTGCTTAGGCAGCAGATGCACAGCTGCTTGGTGTACCTGCCACCCCACAGAACTGCAGGCCACTCGGGATAGGAGACATGTCTTACTCACCTTGGTTCCGGCACATGTAGGTGTTCAAGGAATAAAAACAATAAATAGTACCTATAGGTCTAGTTGGGTACCAGGAGGGTGGGACATAATCTAAATCTCTACCATCCGCTAGGATTGGAGTGGATCCCTGATTTCAGGAGGGAAAGTGAATTTTAAGCAACAAAGAGCAGCCCAGGATAAAGACAGAGTATCTTAAGAGACTGAACAGAGGGAACTGGGCTTCTGATACTCACCATCCCAAGATAGCTTTGGTTTTCTATCGTCTTACCTGAGTCCTGACAATAGGTCAAAGCCTCTTAAAACCTGTTTTTTTCTGGTCAACCTGACTGAAACCCCCCACCCCGCCCTCATACCACAATTCTGCATCTCCTTTGTATGACCTCCTGGGGCCTGGGGCCCACACGTCCCCCTCAGGATCGGAGACAGGACAGGACACGTATTGGGAAACAAATCCAACAAAATTAAGTAACCTAGGAATATGAGTGACCTCTGGTTATTTTCTATGGGGATGTCTTGTCTTTGCAGCTAAACCAGAGGCTTCTGGAATATAAGACCAGGTGCTCCTCTTTTCCTGTCTCCCCCCTACCCTCAGCCCCAGCATAGGACTGGGCATATGCAGTCTGCAAAAGTCACTCCTCGTGAGCATAGAGCCCCATAGTTGGGCCCACGCAGAAGCCTCCAGCCATAATCATCACTTCCTAATGCAGGAGGAGGCACCTTCTAGTCTCTTCCTTTTCCAAAACATAGTGCTAGAAATATTGTCTTTGGGAAGAAGCAAGGGAAAGGGGGAGATGGGCATAGTTTCAATCCGTCTTTACCATTTTCTAGATATGTGATCTAAGGCATAATTCTTTCCACTCTCATCCTGGGTTTATTTGTGTGCCTAAGAAGCAGTCATTTTTCAAAGTCCTTGTGAGGATATGGATAAATATGTAAAATATATGGCACGTGGTAGGGCTCGCATAGATAATCATGGTTATTATTGCTTCAAGACTAGAAGCAATAGATTTAGTCCTGTGTGCTCACCAAGCAACCAAGCTCCGGTCTGGCCTGCTGCTGCCCTGATTCCCCCACTAGCCACCTGCATGGAAGAGGGTCAGTCAGGGGCAAGACTGGTGGGGACCCTCTGTAGCTGATGCAGGCACATCTACCTGGACTGTTGTCTCTTGTTTAGTGGCTTTTCGGTCTGCTGCCTTCTGGGTGTGCTTAGTATGTCTGCCTAAAATAAAGCTCTCAAACAACTACTGCAATTTTCTGGCAATTGAAACACACCGATGATAAAATGTATTAATACTAAGAATCAGAAAATGTCCTAAGAGCCTGGAGAGTTTCCTCTTAAACATGAAACATCATGAACTTGAGTGCAGAGCTTTCTGGCATCTATTTTCAACTGTTTTAAGGCATTTTTTTTTTCACTTTTCCTTTCTTGAGTATTGTAGATAACTGAGATTGCTAGGTAAAAGGATCTCTCTACGAATGAGGTATTGCTAAATAGCCTTAACCATGATGTAAATTAGGAATTCTAAATTTTCAGAAAAAGTTAAAAGTAATATTAAAAAGTTCATTAAAAAGATCAGGATCTCAGCCAAGCACAGTGGCTTATGACTGTACTCCTAGCACTCTGGGACACCAAAGTGGGAGGACTTGAGCTTAGGAGTTTAAGACCAGCTTGACCCAGAGTGAGATGCTGTCTCAGTACACTAAGAAAAGAAAGATTAGTGGCACATGGTGGCACAAAAATGTAGTCCCAGCTACTCAGGAAGCTGAGGCAGGAAGATCACTTGAACCAGGAGTTCGAGGTTTCTGTGAGCTAGGCTGGTACTACAGGGGCACTCTAGCCTGGGTGACAGAGTGAGGCTGTCTCAAAAAAAAAAAAAAAAATCAGAATCTGTCAATAGCTGTCACAGAGATAAAGGGTGAGGTTTTCTCAGAATAGCACAGTGGGAAAAAGTGTTCCAAATGTGGAGAACATACTTCTAGCTCTGAGAAATCAATGAATAGGACCTGAAGGTCGCATTTTGCACTGAAGCAGCTAAGTTTATAAAGGATATGTCAGAGGATGGCACTTCATGAAGAATAATAAAAACATCAGATGGAGTTTTAAGACATGGGATGAGAATGTACAAAGAAATCCATTATAGAATGATTTCTCTTCTTTTAGATCAGAGGCAAATACAAATTTTAATCAGAGCTCTTTTTATTGTTTGAACCAGTCACAGCATCAGACTTTTCTTTTTTACTAATTTGAAGAAAAGATCATTATGAGAAAAACAAGCTTTTCTTAAATTAAGAGATTGTAAATAAAATACATTTTCTTAAATTTTTCTAAGGGGGAGGGCGGCTCCTGTGGCTCAGCGAGTAGGGCGCCGGCCCCATATACCGAAGGTGGCGGGTTCAAGCCCGGCCTCGGCTGAACTGCAAAACAAAAAAATAGCCGGGCGCTGTGGCGGGCGCCTGTAGTTCCAGCTACTCGGGAGGCTGAGGCAAGAGAATCGCTTAAGCCCAAGAGCTGGAGGTTGCTGTGAGCAGTGTGACGCCACGGCACTCTACCCAGGGCAATAAAGTGAGACTCTGTCTCTACAAAAAAAAAAAAAAAAAAAAATTTTTCTAAGGGGGAAAGTTTAAAAAATGTAGCCCAGTTAAAGAAGAATTAAATGTTTATTTATCAAAACTTTAAACGGTGTACCATTTGATTCAGAAATTCTGCTTCTAGGCACCTATTCTAGAGAACCAATCACATGTAGATATGTACTCTTCTCATGGAATTTTATGGCAAAAATATCCACCATCAGAACAAGAATAATTAAGTAGATTACAACACCTCCAAACTATTGGAATACTAGGCAGCAATGAAAAAAACAAAAAATCTCTGAACTCCAATTTCTATGCCTCTACCAAGCACAGATCTGCTACACTAGGGACTGCAGCAGGAAACTTTTCCTTGGGGGAGAACTCAGTGCCAAGATTCACAGGCCCTGCTTCAGATAACCAGGATAGCAGAAAACACATAGCCACTCCCAACACAAGCCAGCAGCAATGTACTGCTAAAGGAGAGTCAAGAGCATGGAGGAAGGATACCTTCTCTGTGACACAGGCTCATGGGGACTACTGAGAGTTGAGGGCACAGCAAAAACACTGAGAAAAACCCTCTGGTGCCCCAGACTCCACTGTGATTCACTGAGATAATGACATCACCAAAGAAAGAGAAACTTAGCTCATCTCACGACTAATTTGACTCAACCCTCTATAACAGCAGTTCCCAACCAGTTGGTCGTGTCCCTTTTGGGGGTCGAATGACCCTTTCATAGGGGTTATTTAAATGCATCCTGCATGTCAGATATTTATATTACAATTCATAGCAGTAGCAAAATTACAGTTATGAAGTAGTAATGAAAATAATTTTATGGGCAGCGCCTGTAGCTCAACGGGCTAAGGCGCCAGCCACGTACACCTGAGCTGGCGAGTTCGAGTCCAGCCTGGGCCCGCCAAACAACAATGATGGTTGCAACCAAAAAATGGCCGGGCATTGTGACGGGTGCCTGCAGTCCCAGCTACTTGGGAGGCGGAGGCAGGAGTCTCGCTTGAGCCCAGGAATTGGAGGTTGCTGTGAGCTGTGATGCCACAGCACTCTATCCAGGGTGACAGCTTGAGGCTCTGTCTCAAAAAAAAAAAAAAGAAAAGAATTTTATGGT
>CAUYON010015179.1:0-36304 GCA_963573935.1 Arctocebus calabarensis
AGAAACTCTAACAGACATGAGCAACTTGATTTCATCCAGCTCCATAGTAGTCGGAGATTTTAACACTCCTTTAGCAGTCTTGGATAGATTATCCAATAAGAAGCTAAGCAAAGAAATTTTAGATTTAAACTTAATCATTCAGCAACTAGATTTAACACAAATCTACAGAATGTTTCATCCTAATAAAATTGAATACACATTCTTCTCAGCACCCCATGGAACATATTCTAAAATTGATCACATCTTAAGACACAAGTTTAATCTCAGCAAATTTAAAAGAATAAAAATTATTCCTAGTATCTTCTCCGACCATCATGGAATAAAAGTTGAATAAAAAACAACAGGAATCTGCAAACTCATACAAAAACATGGAGGCTAAATAACCTTATGCTGAAGGATAGCTGGGTCATAGACGAGATTAAGAAGGAAATTACCAAATTTTTGGAACAAAATGACAATGAAGTCATGAATTATCAGAACCTCTGGAATACTGCAAAGGTAGTCTAAGAGGGAAATTTATAGCACTGCAATCCTTCCTCAAGAAAACAGAAAGTGAGGAAGTTAACAACTTAATGGGACATCTTAAGCAACTGGAGAAGGAAGAGCATTCCAACCCCAAATCCAGCAGAAGAAAAGAAATAATCAAAATTAGAGCAGAATTAAATGAAATTGAAAACAAAAGAATTATACTACAGATCAATAAATCAAAATGTTGTTTTTTTGAAAAGGTCAATAAAGTAGATAAATCTTTGGCTAACCTAATTAGAAAAAAAAAGAGTAAAATCTCTGATTTCATCCATCAGAAATGGCAAAGATGAAATAACAAGAGACTCCTCAGAAATTTAAAAAATCCTTAACGAATATTACAAGACACTTTACTCTCAGAAATATGAAAAGCTGAAGGAAATCAACCAATACTTCAAGCCATGCAACCTACCAAGACTTAGCCAGAATGTAATGGAAATGTTGAACAGGCCTATATAAAGTTCTGAAATAGCATCAACTATACAAAATCTCCCTAAAAAGAAAAGCCCAGGATGAGATGGCTTCACATCAGAATTCTACCAAACCTTTAAGGAAGAACTAGTACCTACATTACTAAACCTCTTCCAAAATATAGAAAAAGAAGCAAATATCATCTTGATCCCTAAACCAGAGAGAGACCTAACATGAAAAGAAAACTATAGACTAATATCACTAAAGAATATTGATGCAAAAATATTTAACAAGATACTAACCAACAGAATCCAACAACACATCAAAAAAATTATACCCCATGACCAAATGGGCTTTATCCCAGCGTCTCAGGGTTGGTTTAATATACGTAAACCTATAAATGTAATTCAGCACATAAGCAAATTAAAAAATAAAGACTATATGATTCTCTCAATTGATGCAGAAAAAGCTTTTGACAATATCTTCATGATCAGAACATTTAAAAAATTGTTATAGAAGGGACATTTCTTAAACTGATAGAGGCCATCTACAGCAAACCCACAGCCAATATCGTATTGAATGGAGTTCAATTGAAACATTTTCTACTTAGATTAGGAACCAGGCAAGGTTGCCCATTGTCTCCAATGCTCTTCAACATCGTAATGGAAGTTTTAGCCATTGAAATCAGGGAAGAAAAGGCGATCAAGGGTATCCACATAGTGTCAGAAGAGATCAAACTTTCACTCGTCGCAGATGACATGATTGTATATCTGGAAAACACCAGGAATTCTATTACAAAACTTTTAGAAGTGATCAAGGAACACAGCAATGTCTCAGGGTACAAAATCAACACCCATAAATCTGTAGCCTTTATATATACCAACAATAGCCAAGCTGAAAAAATAGTCAAGGACTCTATTCCTTTCACAGTAGTGCCAAAGAAGAGGAAATATTTGGGATTTTACCTAACAAAGGATGTGAAAGATCTCTATAAAGAAAAACTATGAAACTTTAAGAAAAGAAATAGCTGAAAATGTTAACAAACGGAAAAATTTACCATGCTCATGGTGGGAAGAATCAGCATTGTTAAAATGTGTATATTCCCCAAAGCAATATATAATTTTAATGCAATTCCTATCAAAGCTCCACTGTCATATTTTAAAGATATCAAAAAAATAATACTTCATTTTATATGGAATCAGAAAAAACCTCGAATTGCCAGGATATCACTCAGAAATAAAAACAAAGCAGGAGGAATCACGCTACCAGACCTGAAACTCTACTATAAATCGATAGTGATCAAAACAGCATGGCACTGGCACAAAAACAGAGAGGTAGATGTTTGGAACAGAATAGAGAACCAAGAGATGAATCCAGCTACTTACCATTACTTGGTCTTTGACAAGCCAATTAAAAACATTCAGTGGGGAAAAGACTCCCTATTTAACAAATGGTGCTGCGTGAACTGGCTGGTGACTGGCTGGTGCTGGGTGAACTGGCTGGTAGAAGACTAAAACTGGACCCACACCTCTCACCATTAACTAAGGTAGATTCTCACTGGATTAAAGATTTAAACTTAAGACATGAAACTATCAAAATATTAGAAGAAAGTGCAGGGGAAACTCTTGAAGGAATTGGCCTGGGTGAATATTTTATGAGGAGGACTCCCCAGGCAATTGGAGCAGTATCAAAATACATTACTGGTACCTGATCAAACTAAAAAGTTTCTGTATAGCTAAGAACATAGTCAGCATAGTAAGCAGATAGCTCTCAGAATGGGAGGAAATATTTGCAAGTTATGCCTCTGACAAAGGTTTGATAACCAGAACACACAGAGAACTCCAATGTATGAGCAAGAAGAGAACAGGAGATCCCTGTTCTCAGGGTGGACAAAGGATGTGAAGAGAAACTTCTCTAAAGAAGACAGATGCACAGCCTATAGACACATGAAAAAATGCTCACCACTCTTCATCATCAGAGAAATGCAAATCAAAACTACTTTGAGATATCACCTAACCCCAGTAAGATTAGCCCACATGACAAAATCCCAAAACCAGACATGTTGGTGTGGATGTGGAGAAAAGGGAACACTTCTACACTGCTGGTGGGAATGCACACTAATATGTTCCTTTTGGAAGGATGTTTGGAGAGTACTTAGAGATCTAAAAATAGACCTTCCATTTGACCCTATAATTCCTTTACTAAGTATATACCCAGAAGACCAAAAATCACACTACAACAAAGACATTCGTACCAGAATGTTTATTGCAGCCGAATTCATAATTGCTAAGTCATGGAAGAAGCCCAAGTGCCCATCGACCCACAAATGGATTAATAAACTGTGGTACATGTACACCATGGAATATTATGCAGCCTTAAAGAAAGATGGAGACTTTACCTCTTTCAAGTTTACACGGATGGAGCTGGAACATATTGTTCTTAGCAAAGTATCTCAAGAATGGAAGAAAAAGTATCCAATGTACTCAGCCCTACTACGAAGCTAATTTAAAGGTCTCATATGAATGCTATAACCCAACTATAGCATAAGAATTTGGGAAGGGAGGGGAGAGGGAGGTTGGGGTGGAGGGAGGATAATTGGTGGGGCCACACCTATGGTGCATCTTAGAAGGGTACAGGCAAAGCTTACTAAATGTAGAATACAAATATCTTCATACAATAACTAAGAAAATGCCATGAAGGGTATGTTAAACAGTTTGATGAAAATCTTTCAGATTGTATATTAAACCAGCATATTGTACCCCTTGATTGCACTAATGTATGCAGCTATGATTTAATAAAAAAATAAATAAATAAATAATTAAAAAAAATTCAGAATATCCTTCAAAAAGTATTTACTATTAAATCTTTCTCCTATTACATATACCTAATAATTTGTATTCCTGTGAAATCTACAAGTTAGTGACATACATATAACGTGTGGTAACCCTCAGTGTATTGGGGTGGCCATCATCCTGAGGGTTTATCATTTTTATGTGTTGGTGCCATCTCCAGGCCTCTTTTCTAGTGACTTTGAAACATACATAATATTGTTTTTAAGTAGAGTCACTCCAATCTACTGTTGAAAATTACAACTTATTTCTCCTATCCAACTACACATTGGAACCTGCAACCAACTTTTTTTTTTACCCCTCTTTCCACCCCAGTCTTCCTTTTCTTGTCTCTGATTCCGAATTATCAGTTATAATATTATGCAGTTTATATCCTCTAATGCTATCTTCTCTTCTTGGTTTCTGAAAGTTTGACTAATATGATTATGCTGTCATTATTCTGTTGTGTAAGTCCATTTAGATCAAGTTCTTTTTAGCTTCCACATATGAGCGTAGGTATACAATATTTATTTATTTTTTCTTTTTGTCTGGCTTATCATGACCTCTATTCATCCACATTGTTGCAAATGACACTATTTTATTTTTTCTTTTAGCTCAAGAGTATTCCATTATGTCTATGGGCCATGTTGCCCACGTCTGTTTACCTGTTAACAGACAGTTGGATTGATTTCATATCCTTGCTGTTGTGACTAGTGCTGCAAGACATGTGAGGGAGGTGTGCCTTCTTTACACTGATTCATTTTTCTTTGGTTGAATATCCAGTGGTGGTATTGCCAGATCTTATGGTGGTTCTGCTATTAGTTTTTGGAGAAATTCCCTCTTGTTTTGCATAGTGTTGTCCTAATTCATGTTTCCTTCAGCAGGGTGTAGGAGTCCCCTTTTCTTCTCATTCTCACTAGCATCTGTCATTTGTTTTTTTCTTTAGTAGCATCCATTCTCGCTGTGCTGAGATGAGCATGTCATGTAGTTTTGATCTGTCTTTCCCTGATGATTAGTGATGGTGAACACTTTTTTTATTTACCTGTTGGCCGTCTCTGTTCTTTCTTGTTTGTTCATATCCTTTGCACATCTTTAATAGAATTTTTCTTTTTTTACTATTTTCATCTCATAAATTTGCAAATGTTTCATCTCATTCAAGATGTTGTCTCTTCACTCCATGGTAAAATTTATTCCTATGTATTTTAACTTTTTTGTTGCTATTATAAATGGTACTGACTTCTCAATTTCTTTTTCTGCTATTTTGCCATTGATGTATAGTAATGCTACTAACATCTGTACACACTGATTTTATAATACACAAGTTTATTAAATTCATTTATCAATTCTAAGAGTTTTCTGGCATAGTCTTTTGGTTTTTATAGGTATATACGTTATGAAGCTGTGCCATCTTTAAGGGAAGACCATTTAAGTTCCTCGTTTCTAATTCCGATGTCATCATTTCTCATCTTGCCTTATTGTTCTGGTGAGGACTTCCAGTACTAGGTTAAAGAAGAATAGTTAAAGTGGTCATTATTTTCCTTCAATAGTTTTTAAGGAAATGGTTTTCAACTTTCTGCCATTCGTTATAATGTTAGCTGTGGTTTAGTCATATATGGCCATTATTATTTTGAGTTATGGTCCTATGCCTGATTTGTTGAGAGTTTTTGTCACAAAGCAGTGTTACATTTTGTTGAGAGGTGTTTCTTTATCTACTGAGGTGATTAGATAGTTTTTATCCTTCATTATGTTATTGTGATGAATCATGTTTATCAATTTGCGTATATTCAGCCACCTTTACATATAGGATAAATTCCACTTGACCATGGAGTATTTTCCTTTTGATGCCCTATTAGATTTGGTTTTCCAAGATTTTGTTGAGGTTTTTTTAATCTACAGTCATCTTGGCCTGTAGTTTAGTTTTTTTGTGCTACCCTTGTCTGTTTTTGGAGTCAGGGTAATCTTGGCCTCATAGTATGAGTTAAAGAAAAATCTCTCCTCTTTAATTTTTTGAAATAGTTTGAGGAAGATTAGTGTTAATTCTTTATTATACCTGAATAGTATTCTATTGTATGGATTTTATTTATCTGTATTTCTGATAATGGATATTTGGATTTGGTTATCATAGTTATACTGTAAACATGTGTGTACATTTTTAGTTATTTTAATTACTGCATACATGACAGTTAAAATGATTAAACATTTGTTAATTCTATGTTTAATTTTTTGAGGAACCAGGAAGTTTTATTTTAAAAAGTAATAATTCATTTATGAAACCTACCTTGTATCTCACAAACCACTTTAATGTTTTTTATCTTACTGGATCATGAAGGTCAAGGGGCAAATTTAATTATCCATGTCTTATAGATGTAGGAACTAAGTCTTAAATAATTTAAGTAATATACCCAATGTTCAAAACTTTCAGTATGATTATTTCTAAAATTTATTCCAAATCTATATTTCTATTTTTCTAAAATTCAAGGTGGTCCAGAAGGTAGATTCTATATTTCATCTTATTTTCAATACACATTAGCCAAGTTATCCAGTCATGGACCCACCACCACCTGCTCATTTCTTGTTTCTGTTTCTTATAACCTGGCGTAACTTAATGTACAACTATTACCATTCTTTTTATAATCCTAACTGCATGAGTTACATTTGAAATTCATGGTTAAGTTGGTTGATGGGATGTAGGAAGGAGCTGGGCACGTTCAGTTTATTCAAATAATAAGAATTAGGAACAGAGAAGTCAATGGAAGACTAAAATATAAACACCTTCCTTTCAAGAACAGAGTGGTAATAAGCCATCCTTAGAGTCGTGCTTGTTGAAAACAGTGAGGATATAAGGTGTGCTGCAGAAACAGGAATGGATGGAAATGTGAAGAAACACAGGGTAGGTTGAATTCCTGTAGCTGAGATTGTTTCTGCATCTCTCTGTGTTTCACTCAGTTTATTTTCTGCTCTAACTTAATTTTTGGACCATCTCCCTGCTAAATACTTTACATTTCAGTTCCTCTCTGAGTCTTTAGGGGAGATTGAAAGTAGCCGTTAAAACAGGCTATGTCCAGTACTCAAGGCAAATATTGTTTACAGATGCTCCTGTTCCAATGTTTGCATTGTCTAAGTAACAGGCAATAAAATCTGTGGGCTGGAAAACATCTCTGGTTGTAAATGTAGAGACTATTTTAATCAGTATCTTTTTCTTACCAGTCTTTCAAGGGTAGTCCAGTTTTGATTTAAGAACACTATCTGAAACCAGGGTCCAAGTATTCATTGAATTAACCATCGTGTACCTAGAACTCTTCTGGGATCTATAATAAATTTTAAAAGTAGTATAAAAAGTCTCTGCTTTTGGAAACTTACATCTTTATGTGGAGACAAGTGAAGCCATTTTTAATGGGGAAAGAATTTTTGTGGTTTTGTACATAAATGTAATACAAGATTAAATTTGGAGAAAATCACCTTTGCTGAGGATACTTCAGTTTCGCAGAAGATCTTGAAGTGAACTTCGAAGAATTTTGAAAATGTGAAATTATAGGGGGAAACAAAAGGGAAAATGACAAAAATCAGTTTAGATAATGGAGGAAGATTTGACTGGGACTCATGTGAGGCAACAATAAGAAATACAAATGGATGTGAATGTACAAACACCTTCAAAGAAGGTCTTGCAAGCTATATCGAGTAGTTCAACTCACTGAAGAGGTTATTGTAGTTTAAGAAATGAGAACAAAACTGGATTGATTTTGTATATACTCATGATGGATATGGTTCTAAAATTGTTTTGAGAAATAACCAGGAAGCTTAGAGATTATAGCTTGCTGAAGTCTTAAGGATGAAGATAGGAGATTCCAAGTGAGGCAGTGGGGATGGAAGGATAGAAAGGGAGGAAAAAACATGGTTGACATTTGGTATGAGTGACATGTCTATTACCTCATTAACTGGGTTCTAGGTAAATGGAAAGGTTTTATGACTTGCACAGGTAGAATCTACAGGAAACAATATTTTTATCTACATCTAATTTACTCCAAAGAATGCAACATTTCCTTTGACTGCTTCTGAATCTTTTATGAAGGGAAAGACACAAAATGAGGTTTTCACACTGAGATAATCCCAGCGTTTCTCATTAGAGAGTGTAATGTCGCATTGTACCCAGGTGGGAATCCTCTGTCATGCATGTGTAAGACAAATACTAGTAATAATTCAGCTAATATAATTAAATGTCAGCTTTGAAGGTGGTAATCTCATTTTCCCTTTTTACATGATGCCACGTCTCCTACACCCTATTGATGCTATTTTGGTTTTGTTATTTGAAGAGAGACCCCATTTTTTGCCGGTTGCATTGCTGATTCCCACTCACACTACCTCCAGCTCCTCCCTGGCCCTCTAGAGTTTTAAAGGCCTAAATTGCTGCCAACTTTCAATGCTTTAGTTCGTCCTCAAATTCTAAACATTCAAAAATTTCTCTGGTTTTTAGTAAAGGAAGAAATCTTGGATTTGTTGATGTTGTCATCTTCTTTCTCCCCTTTGTCAAACTTTTGTTTGTATCCAGAGTCATTTTTCCTCCATTTTTGTTTTTCCTCTAATCTTCTTCCTGGACAGTCCTCCAAAGATATTTCCTCCTATTTCCAATTTTGTACTCTTAAAACCACAGTTTTAGGAGTGTGAGTGACGTTGAAAGGCCTCTGTTCTTAGCATACTTGTCTTTTCCTTTAAGAATGTAAAAGAAAGGAAAAGTGGGGGAAGATTGGTGTGCAAATGTCATGGTAAGTTTGAGATTAAATGAGAAAAGAAAATCTCCAGATATATTAAACATGATTAGAAAAAAATATATATGCTTAACGAGATCAAGCAGTATCCACTTACTTTAACTTTTTTGTTCTCATTTAGAGTTTTTCTGCTCATATGAAACTATTCTGATAGTTTCTGACAGTGAGAGGAAAAGGAAGATCTTCAAAGCTGTAGCCAATCAGATCTGTAGCCACACTGTAGGAATAATTTTCGTATTCAAGAATCAATACCAGAAATGTTCTTGTGAAAACCCTATATTTTAGCTGCCAGAAAAGATGTCTTTTTCCCCATTTTGTATTCTGTTCAGCTATTTTTCCCAATCCTTTTCTAGTTGAAAGCTTGGTCGTCTAATAAAGTCACTTGTCATATAAAACCTGAGTATATGACGACAGAAAAACTGCTTTTGTAGAAAAATATTCTGAAAACGTAGACATTATTTAAATGAATATAGGGATACCATAAGAAATTATGCCTTTTAATTGTACACTTAAATATCATGTACTTTAAAGTTCAGAGTTCATATTTGTAACAGAATCAGCACTTTCTTTTTATTTTAATAACATCGAAACAGTTATAAAATCTCAGCATCCAGACTCATTAAAATTGAGCTATAAAATTTCTTTCACAAGTGAATTTCAGTGTAATCTTCTGAGACACAATAGTCAGAACAATGCCACTTAAAAATTCTTGTTACTTTCATAAAAATTTGCTAAACAAATAAAGGGATCCTCAAGTCTTTAGACAATGAGACACCGATAGTATCATGCCAAATAGAAATGAATAAAAGATCAATCTAAATTATTTGTGGCAACATGATTGTTGTTAGGACGTAAGGGCACGTCTCACCTTTGCTCTTCCACTAGACAATTTCAGATGCTCTTTCTTTCCACTGCAGAAAATGTTCTTTACCTTGACTCCCCAACTTGCCTTTTGTGCGTTGCTACTTCCTTCTCAGAGATGCCCTCCGTGGCTTTCCAGATTAATTATTGTTTGTCAATTATTAAACCTCTGACTACTAAGAGGATGCCAGCATTTGAGGATCATATCTGGCACGTATCCGACCGTATCATAGTGCACGTTCAATAAATAGTTGCTGAATAAATTTAACTTACTACCAGCATATCATCATCATCGTCACCATGCACCTGTAATTACTTATGAATAGAAGGCTGTCAATATAAACTCCCAATTTTACCAACTCACTTTAAAAAGGAGGATCTTTTAGTATTTGGCATCAGACCTGGGCAGAAGGAACCTGATTTCCCCTGATTATCTTAATGGACATAACTTTTATAAACATAATAAAATGTGTCATACTTTTTAAGACAACTTAAAGATAGAATAATATATAAAAATGTAATTGAATTAATTTTCATGGACAAATTTATTTTATTATCAGCTATGGAACACTATCTTGACTATCCGAGCAATTATTTTGGTTTATTATATGTCCCCAAACAATAAGCCTGAATTTTTTCCTTTCCCAATGCATGATTATCTTTCTCCTAGAATGTGAAGCCAGGTGAAGGATTGACATGCCTTTCTTGCTTAGCAGGGTCTACCATGCACTTTCAACAATCTGGGGCTTAGTAAGTACACAAATGATGAATAGCTTCTATTTCATACAAAGCAGGGGAACAGATAAAAAAACCTGCTAGGAAAGCTCTGCTTTTGTAGAGAAGACCATTCAGGTCAGAGCAGACACACTAGCAAGAGAGGAGACTGAGGGTTTGGTAGAGTGATTGCATCTTGAAAGGAACAGCATTGGGTTCCTCAAACACGTAAGCCAGCACTTGAGAGGGTCCAGAAGCCTCCTGAGCCTGGGTTTTGTGGAGAGCAGATTATTCACTCATGCTATTATTTCCCACCCTTTACTACCCATCTACCCTTAGACAGAGGTGGTTCTACTTGTAGGGTTATGACTGATCATTACAGCTGTTACAGATACAGGGTGATCAATATTCACTTCACAAGACACCAAACACTGCAAATGTGGTCTCCAGCAACCCGTGTGCCCTGCAGAAAGCATTCTGTATCAGCGCTGTTCTGGGTGCCCTGTTTATTCAGGTTGATCCCACCTGGTTCCATCAAAGAGATGAAAACTATGCCTACAGGGATGCCTCGCTCTCTACTCCCAGGCCAAGGCTGGGCGCACACAAGGCGCTCCATAAAGGTGACTTTCCAAGCAATGAATTTTACTAGATTATCTCAGTTTACCATTTTATGTGTGAATTGATAAACTAAAAGAAATCATATTTCTTTCTAACCTAACTTTCTCTTTCTCATTAGATAACATGCTTTTTTAAAATACAAAAACTAGATTATGAAAACATGTTCAGTACAATTTCTGGAGCACAATTAAGTACACAGAAAGTATCCACTATTATTTTACTAGAAATAATTTATTAATATTGTAATAATTATTAATAGTTCTTATATCAAAGATTCTGCTTTAAAGATAAAATTGCATCCAAGCGATTCTTTTTTTAATCTAAATAGCAACTGAGTATTCTGAGACAGGTAGCTCTTAAATCATACTTGGAAAACCTTGGCTCTGAGAGATTTTGGAACTCTCAAGTACACCACTCAATTGAATTCTTCCTTTGCAATTGAAAACACCACTGGATGGTAAGGGAAGCAATTGAATGGGCTCATTAATTCTGTCAGGTGACGAGGGAACCATGTGGTGCCGGCTGCCTGTGATTGACACAGCAGTAAATACAGCCCACCATGGTAATGGCTTCACAGTAGTGACCCGGTTAGTACATATTATCTAATTTCGGATTTTGCAGAAAAGAACATTTACTCTCACTTCTTATCCATACTTACTGGATGGGCCAGTAAGCAGATGGTTGATGTCCTTTGTTTTCTTCAAGAAAGGAGAACTAACATTCACTACACAGTATTTACAAGTACTGTAGACTCTTCATGTAAAATTGTCATGACTGAAGTTGACTGGATAGCATTTAACATGCGTCAGGAATACTACATATTATTTAAATGTCATTATATACAGGGTGTTTATAAAGTTCGTGTTCAATTTAAAATAGTGTGCAACTTAAAATTGCACATGAACTTTAAGGACATCCTATATTATTTAATATAGCGTTATCTAACTGTGTAGAAAAGGAAATTGTAACAGGAAAATTTATAAATTGCCCAAGATCAAATACTTGGACAGTGTAGAGTAGAATGGATATGAAAAAATGAAACATGGCTTGGTGCCTGTAGCTCAATGGGCTAAGGCACCAGCCACATACACCTGAGTTGGTGGGTTTGAATCCAGCCCGGGCCCGCCAAACAACAATGATGGCTGCAACCAAAAAAATGGCCGGGCGTTGTGGTGGGCACCTGTAGTCCCAGCTACTTGGGAGGTAGAGGCAAGAGACTCACGTGAGCCCAGGAATTGGAGGTTGCTGTGAGCTGTGATGCTATAGCACTCTACCCAGAGTGACAGCTTGAGGCTCTGTCTCAAAAAAAAAAAAGAAAGAAAGAAACACAGATGTCAGTGGTGTTCATATTTTCAGATCTTTTACTATGTCCATGCACTGGCCCAAGGGAACAGTGCAGCCCTAAATATATGCCATTAAGGCTGTTTCCAAGTAACTATTGAGTTTTTGTTTTTCTTTCTCGTAAGCATGGTTTCCAAAAATGTTGAGTTATATTAAAAAGTGGCTATATAGACAACATATACCTCCTTGAATTTTGAATTGACTAATTTGTCAGATTTATTCTTTTTTCAGTGTATTTCAATCTTTTTTGTCAAACTTCCTAACAAGATCAAATTCATAAATCAACATGACAGTTCTGACAGGCATCTGTTTACTTCTCAGTTTATTTCCTTGTTCTGATTCACTGGTCTGAAGAATTCTGGATTTAAGTAGCAAGGGGGCAAATGTGAGCGGCACACTAAACATCCAATCTTAACAGAACTCTTATCATTACACACTCTAAATGGCATTTTCAAGATGTAAGTGGAATTAGTCCAGGATCACAGTCTTTTAAACTCTTCTTGGGGGAGAATGATTGTGACTGCCCGTTGAATACACCCAAGGGTAAATGAGATAGTTACTTCAGTGTACCTCATTTATTAGGCAAATGAAACAAAATGGGGGTGGGGGACAAAAATAGGTGATAGAGCAATATAGATTGTAAAAAATTATGTATAAATAAAAATACTGACTTTTATCAATGCACAAGCTTCCAAAAGTAAACTCATCTTTCCACCTTTAATACAGTATATATTCCAAGCAGAGTGATATACTTGATTAAAATAATAAGAATGACAGGATTTTCATATTAAACATTTTTGTTTCAACATGTAAGGGGGAAATTGACCTCAAAATAGCTTGGCATCATGGAATTTTATATAAAGAACCTGGGTGGGATGTCGTGGAATTAGAGACCATTCATTATCTTCTGCTTTATCTTTTTTTGTAACTGAGTTCCGTGTTGTAAAACTTGATGCTTAGAAAGAGCAAAGACTCAATTATTTTACTCTACTATTCTTATAGAGTTAAGAAGCCAGATAAGTCTTTGGAAATTCTCTTTCTTTTCCATGTTTGTGCATACATCATGAAACTGAGGTCTTAGGAGGTAAAATGATTTAAGTTAATGGAGGCAAAATATCTATATTGCAAATATTCTAGATTTTATGCTGGTAGTTTTCAAAAGGCATCCTCTAGAAATTTTGTCATGCCCGGTTCTGTAAAAAGGAAGACTTCTATTTTAAGTTATCGTGCACTCTCTCTATTTAAAAATAGTTAAAATGTTCCCACAGAGTAAATACCAAGAAAATCAGAAAAAGGTATAACAATAAAAATATCCCTTTTAGCCTAAACTTCCACTCAGTTACCCACTTTCCCTTCCATGTTCAAACCTAGATACTAAAGGTGGGCACATCTTAGGTATTCAGAGTGGCTTTATATAAAAATAATGATATATATATTTTTTTCATTTTGCCACTTTGATACAAGTAAGGGTACATGAGTCAAATGTATGTTTTGATATTTTCATTGAACTATAACTTTCAGGCCATAACTATAACTACTGCCTTTTTCTCTGTGCCTGATAGATTGTTTCCTTACAGTGCACAGAGGGCCCCCTCGTCCTTTTCCACAGGTGTGTTACTTGCTCCAGTTGGTGTGTACTGAGTCAGCACTTCAGTTATGTCCAATCTTTAGTTGATTGATACGTACAATGGATCATAAAATCCTTAGCACATTTCATCATTTAGTACATGAATATCTGGGTTAAATAGAAGTGCATTTGTGATTGTGTCATCTATAGAGGTTGTACTAACACTGTGTAAGAGTTACATCTCTCCACGGGTACAGAATTGACACATGCTAGGCTTTTATAATCCTGTATTCCTTTTATGTATTATTATTTTTTTTATTAAATCACAGCTGTGTACATTAGTGCAAACATGGGGTGCAATGTGCTGGCTTCATATACAATCTGAAATATTTTCATCAAACCTTTCAACATAACCTTCATGGCATTTTCTTAAACATTTAAAATAATTGTTTTAATAGGCCTTTGAGTACGCCTAAGAGCCATTTTTCTTTCCTTTTCTGTGAACTTCTTTGTCAAACCTGACACTTATTTTCTGTTGAATTGTTGGGTGTTTTGTTATAAATTTGTGGGAATTCATCTGTATTAGAGAGAATAGCACTCTACAGGGATTGGGAATATTATTTTTAGTTTGTAATTACATTTTGAATTTGACTATACATTTTTGTTAATGTGAACTTTTAAAAACTGTGCTTTTATGTATGTATGTATACACACAGACCCATATTTATGTATATAAAAACATCTGTTGGACATAGAAAATTGTTAGAATGGACTTCTTTATTAGATTAAATTTTTGCTCCATTTGTAATGTGCCTTTGGATATAGTTAGTGACAATTAGATATTAATCTTATTTTTCATTCAGATATTAAGCCAAGCCATTTGTCAGAGTACAATATAATCAATAATTTGCCTTTTTATACTATCTGAGATGCCATATTATTCATATGATAAATGTTCAGGTGCAATTGGGTGTGTTTATGATTTGTGTGTTATTTCATTGGCCTATCTGAAAGCTTATATGTCAGCACTATATTTGCCTAATTATTAGAAATTTATGATTTTTTGTGAGTTATAGCATACACACAACATTTATTTTTTCCCTTAAAGTTTTCTAATTTATCTAGTCTTTTTCACATAAAATTTAGAATTAGTTTGTTTAGTGAAAAGGTAAATAAGTAAATAGCCAGCTAAAATTGGTATTTTCATGGATAGCTTATTAAATATATGAATCAACTAAAAAAATTATTATATTTTTTTAATGGTCTTTCTAGCCAAGAATATGTTATGTCTTTTCTTTTGTTCAAGAATTCTTTTGCATTAGTGAGAATTGTTTATGTCATTCACATTCCTAAAAATATCATCTATTATGTTAATATTTTAAATTAAAAATCCTTTCCAGGGTACTGTATGTAGAAATTATTAATTTGCTTATATTAATTTTGCATATCAGTGTCTCATAACATTCTTCAATTTTTGTATTAGTTTTTTTTAGTTGATTCATTTGGTTCTTCCAGATATACAATTGAATCGTATTTCAGATGTAAATGTATTTATTAACTCTGTTATTTTTTTTCTTTTTATGTCATTGACTAGTTCTTAAATATAATATTTAGCAATAGCAATTAGAGTGACTGTTTTTCCTTCACAGTTTACATTAATAACAAGGCATCCAGTGTTCTCCCCTCAAGCATCACGGCGGCTTGAGGCTGAAAAAAAGTCAACATACTATCAATATATTCATGTTTTACATACTGTTCCTATCCCACATGTCACCGAACTTTCAGTTTCCATAGAGATAATATATGATTTTCTTGTAAATATTAGTATTTTAAATTAAATTAAGAGAACTACTTTGAAATATTCTTAAATTCCTAGAAAAGAATAACTTACCTATCATTTTTAGTAAGTCATAAATTTCTGTACATTAACATTACATTAAGAATTTTCACAGGCTTGGCGCCTGGAGCTCAGTGGTTAGGGGCTGGCGATGTACACTGGGGTTGATAGGTTCGAACCTGGTCTGGGCCTGCTAAACAACAATGACAACTACAATAATAAAACAGCCGGGTGTCATAGTGGGTGCCTGTAGTCTCAGCTACTTGGAAGACTGAGGCAAGAGAATCACTTAAGCCCAAGAGTTTGAGGTTGCTGTGAGTTGTGACACCACAGGACTCTACCGAGGGTGACATAATGGTAAGACTCTGTCTCAAAACAACAACAACAACAAAAAGAATTTTCACAGACCATGAATAAAATTGCTCTATAATTTCCTTATATTTGGTGATTGTCTGGTTTTTGTATCAATATTATACTCATTTGTGCAGGATTTAGAAATATTTCCTCTGTAGGACAGCTTATCTGTGTTGTGCCTTGCATTGACACAAAACCTCAGTTTACAACAATACCACTTCCCTTTTGTCCTCTCATTGATAAAGATTTACTATAGTTTACTCGGTAATGAAAATGTTTGGTCTTTTGTTATTAAAGTCTAAACCTTTTTGAGCACAGGGAAATTTATGTTTTAAAGTAGCATTATGAGAATATTTATGAATATTTATATTTACTCATTTTCTTTTTACACACACTTTATTACCAAAAAAGGGAATGGGGAAAAAGCAAGCATCCACTTAATAGTAACTATAATAGGTCACCAGGAAATCAGTTTAATTTTTTAATAATGACAGAAGAAAATGGAACAACTCCAGTAAGATTAGCCCACATCACAAAATCAAAAACTATAGATGTTGGCATGGATGCAGAGAAAAGGGACTACTTCTACACTGCTCGTGGAATGATAAATACAGCCTTTTGGGAAAGAATTATAGAGAATTCTCCAGGAACTAAAAGTTGATGTACTATTTGATCCTGCAATTCCATTACTAGGTATTTACATAGATGCACAAAAATAATTTTACAACAAAGACATTTGCACTAAAAGAATGTTTGCAATAAAAGAATGTTTTTTGCAGTCCAATTCATAATTGCCATGTCGTGGAAGCAGCCCAAACGACCATCAACCAATGAATGGATAAACAAATTGTGGTCTATGTACACCACGGAATACTATACAGCAATAAAAAGATGGAGACTTTGCTACATCTTTTATGTTTACCTGGATGGAGCTGAAACATATTCTTCTTAGTAAAGTATCTCACGAATGGAAAAATAGTATCCAATATATTTAATACTATTATGAAACAATATATAATCACTTACACATTCATATAAATAATAAAACACAAATGTAGTCCAGAAAGAAGGAGGGGAGAAGGGAAGAGGGAAAAAGAGAGGGGAGTGGGAGTGAAGGGGAGGCATTTGCTGGGATCTCACCTAATGTGTACAATGCAGGGGTATATTTTAAAACAACTAAGAAAGTAAGTGTCTTACCACAAAAAAATAAGTGAGGTAATGGTTATCTTAAGATAACCATTTGATTATTTATTTATTAATTTGAATCATTTGATTTAAGCATTCCACATTATATATCAAATAATCACATTGTACCCCATAAATGTATATATAGTTATGATTTATTAAAAGTTATGTTAAAATTAAAAAAAAAAAAGAAATGCAAATGTAACCCAATCATTTGTACCCTCATATTAATGTGGAATGAAAAAAGGAAAGCAAACAAACAAAATCTTCTATTAGCTTTGAAAGTAGGATAGAAGAAAAGTGACAACTGTTCCCTTCCCAAAACTAACTCCAGGGGAGGTCAGGAAAGCATCATGGGAGTAACAATGCCTTGTTAAAGATTTGCAGAAAAACCTGATCTTTATCCTCCAGTGTTAACTTACTCAGAGCAACAATGTTTTAAAACCTTCTCATGCCCATACTGACACACAAACGCAGTCCTCAGTTGCTTCTTGATGCCCAATCTTCCTCCTTCCCCTTCTCTTGGGGAGACTGAAGTTCATAACTAACTATACATTGCTATTTAGGACATGAGTCCACTATCTTCACAGTTTGCTGGCTCTCCAAACAAAGGTTGCTTCCAGTGTCCCTATGCTTTGCCTCTCGACTTATTGACTGTTTTGGAGTGTGTGGTATGAACTTGACCTTGGCTACAAAAATTGCTCTGAACTCCATCACTGAATACGCTGTGAGCGAGAAACCACAACTAACCCAGTGTATCTTTTGGTGGAGAAATCAGTGGCCATTGGTGTTAGGAGTAGGTAACTGAGAAGAAATCAATTCATTTGTTTTTTAAGATAGGATAACTCAGTTGGTATATACAACATCCAAGCATATAGATTTCAGAAGAAAACGAACACCAATAACAATGCCTTTTTATAAAATGCACAACAGAACTTAACATCAAACATACTGCTGATGAAGATTTAGATGTAGCTATTTCCTGACTCACTCCATTTTTTAAAAATGAATCGATAGCTTTGTTGTATCCAACCAAGGATTGAGAGGGAGAGATGAGATTACCGATAGAGTTATGAATCCTTCAAAACAATGAGGCAAACAAAACTCTCATATGAGTAGGCAGGAGTGTAACTGGTTCCACTTTGTTGGAAATCAAACACTTTATCCACCATCATTGGGATCTATTCCTTTACTCTAAGCCCTTCTTAGAACATGCACCATAAGTGCAGTCACACATATTCACAAAGAAATCACCTTAAAAACATTTATCACAGCATTTTTATAATAGCAAAAGTTACAAACATAGAAGTCCCAGATGTCATTTAGTAGAATATGGTTTGGATAAATTATGGTAATTCGTCGTAGAGAATACTACCTTTTGAAAAAGATAGCTCTCCATGAACTGGTAGTGGACAAAGTTTAAGATAATTTTGTTAAATGAGAAGAATGAGGAGAGCTCTAAATTTAATATAGAACAATTTTAAGAATTTGCTTATATAGTAAAATGGAATATTTAGCTTGTTTCTGCTGGAATCTCTAACAGTCTTCTGCTAGGTTTATGTGGTACCACTTTTGCCTGCTGTTACTGCCTGTGGAAGCAGTCAGGGTTCTCCAGTGTGGCCAGCTAGTATCTCTTAGTGTGGCTGGGGGGAGAGGCTTTGGACCATGGGATAAAGAAGCTTGCCTCCTAGATACTTGTTGTGACAGGTTCGGCCTTATATATTGTGGATAGAAAGTGGTTCCCTGATCACCTAGTGAATGGCCTGTTGCATTTTTTCCTTTTCAGAATCTCTCTCCTGAGAGTGGTTACAGACTCTAGCCCTGCCCTGTCTGGACTCCAGGGGAGGTGGTAGTAGATTATTACAACCTGCCTTTCACGGGATATGTCTTTACCCTGGAAGGCAGTCTCATACCTGAGTGTCTAACCCAAGACCAGGTATACTTTTCCCAGAATACTTTTTATACTAGAAGATGCCATGTGGCTTTTGTCTGACTTGGGTATGGTTCATTTATACTAAGATAACCACATGCTAGGTGAGCCTTAGTAGGAAAGAAGCAGGTTTGGGCATGCTGGTCAGGTGAAATACAGAGGAGTCAACACTAAACACACATAAATAACAGAAGCAGTGTTATTATGTACAGATCTCAGGCAAAGAGGGCGGTATGCCTTACAGGACCAACAGGAAGGGAATGCTGTGTGGGACACAGAGGCTCAACCAGCAGATGGAGAGCAAGTCAGAGAGAGGAGGCTGTGAGCTGAAGCCTTCCAGGGCATTATCCAAGTAGGTTCCCTCATGGAGTTTTAGCTGGTGGGCTTGGAGCCAGTAGGCATGGAGTCTGTGGAGTGTGAGGCCATGTGGAATGTGGAGGTCAGTGGGGTGAGTCAAGTATAAGCTGTCTCCTAGGGAACTGGTCACTGGAAAGTGGTTGTCTAAGAGATTTTTAGATAGACCCTATTGAGGAACTCAGAGAACTAGATGCTGTCCAAGGTGACCAAGCCCTGCTTATGATCTGAGAAATTAGCACTACAGTGGAACTTCCCTAGCTGACCACCTCCCTATCTTAAAAACCTGCTGAACTTGACCTAATTTTCATAGACTGGACATGCACCACATGTAGGTATCAGTACAGCAGGCCTAGTTCCTTATGTTGACCACCTCTGTGTGTTGACCAGTTTGTTACAGTGCCTGGGGTGGTCAACTTGCAGAGGTTCTACTGTATATTCAACATAGATGCCGAAGCAACATGATATTACGACAGTTCTCTACGTCCCTCTGCAGGTGTCTCTCTCCTTCTTCCTCCCCATCCCAGTACCTTAGGCTTCCCCAGCATATCTAAGCCAGGTAGGGAAGTCTCAGGGCCAGCAAGGAAAGAAAGTGCTTCCTCCGGCTGCTGCTTCTTTGTGGAGCTCCAGATCTGTCTTCCTCAGTGGATTTTCCGGTGCCAACCTGGTGCTTTAGGCACGGTGCCTGTTCCATCGGAGGGAGAGATGGCGCCTGTTCTGTCTGAGAAAGCCTTCTGTTCTTGGTTTGGATGTTGGGAAACTCAGGATCCAGGTCATCTTTTTTCTTAATCCTGGGATCCTAAATCAGTTTTCTTTCTTCCTACCACTCACGTTTCAGAGGTCATATGTTGCCTCTTCCACTAAGTCTAAGGTTTTGGGTTGTACTTAGCTGTGAGGATCAGAGAAAAAAATATGTCTATGTCATTGTCCTAAAACTGAAGTTTCAGTAAATGTTAAGTGACACAGTAGGTTTTGTAACTTCCTTTTTTTTTTTAATATACAATAAAGCATTTATGGGGTACAATGTGCTGATTTCATGTAGAATTAGGAATGCTTACACCACACTGGTTAATATATACCTCATCTCATTTACTTAATTATTCTGTTAAGACATTTATACTCTATACTAATAGATCCAACATGTACCCTTGCATTATGCACCATAGGTGTGATCCCACCATTCACCCTCCCTCAATCTGACCTCCCCTCACCCTTCCTATTCCCTCTCCTCTCTCCTTCATCTTGGGCCATAGTTGTGATCTATTCTTCATATGAAGATGTGAGTGATCGTAAATTGGTTTCACAATAGTACTGAATACATTGAATATTTTTTCTTCCATTCTTGGGATATTTTACTAAGTAGGGTATGCTCCAGTTCCATCCATGTAAACGTAAAAGAGGTAAAGTCACCATCTTTTTTAAGGTTTCATAATATTCCATGGTATATATAGACCACAATTTATTAATCCATTCATGGGTTGATGGGCACTTGGGCTTCTTCTATGACTTGGCTATTATGAATTGAGCTACAATGAACAATCTGGTGCAAATATCTTTGTTATAAAGTGATTTTTGGTCTTTTGGATGTACACCTAGTAGAGGAATTGCAGGATCAAACAGCAGCTCTACTTTTAGATCCCTGAGTATTCTCCATACTTCTTCTTTCCAAAAGAAATGTGTTAACTTGCACTCCCACCAGCAGTGCAGAAGTGTTCCCTTTTCTCCACATCCATGCCTACATCTATAGTTGTGGGATTTTGTTATGTGAGCACTCTTATGGGAGTTACATGATATCTCAAAGTGGTTTTGATTTGTATTTCTCTGATGATTAAAGATGATGAGCATTTTTTTCATGTAGGCAATGCACCTATCTTCTTCAGAGAACTTTCTGTTCAAGTCCTTTCCCCACAATGAAATGGGATTACTTGTTCTTTTCTTATTAATAAGTTTGAGTTCTCTGTGGATTCTGGTTATCAAACTTTTGTCAGAAGCTTAACCTGCAAATATCCTCTCTCATTCTGAGGGCTGTCTGCTTGCTTTACTTACTGAGTTCTTGGCTGTGCAGAAGCTTTTAAGTTTGATCAGATCTCAGTAATGTATTTTTAGTGTTGCTTCAATTGCCATTCTTCCTCGTAAAGTATTCTCCCAGGCCAATTTCTTCAAGTGTTTTTCTCCTGCACTCTCTCTAAGAATCTTTATAGTTTCACGTCTTAAGTTTAAATCTTTTATCCAGTGAGAGTCAATTTTGTTAATGGTAAAAGGTGTGGGTCCAGTTTCAGTATTCTACAAGACAATTCACCCAACACCATTTGTTAAATAGGGAATCTTTCTCCCAATTTATATTTTTGATAGGCTTATCAAAGATCAAATGACAATAAGTGTCTGGGTTCATCTCTTGATTCTCAATTCTCTTCCACACATCTACCTCTCTTTTTTTGTTCCAATACCATACTGTTTTGATCACTATTGATTTATAGTATAGTTTGAAGTCTGATAGTATGGTTTCTCCTGATTTGTTTTTATTTCTGAGGAATGTCTTGGCTATTCAAGTCTTTTTCTGGTTCCACATAAAACAAAGCACTATTTTTCCAGATCTTTAAAGCAGTATGATGGTGGTACTTTGATAGGGATTGCATTAAACTTGTAAATTGCTTTGGGCAATATGGACATTTTAACAATGTCAATTCTTCCCAGCCATGAGCATGGTATGATTTTCCATTTGTTAACATGTTCAGCTATTTCTTTTCTCAGAGTTTTATAATTCTCTTTATAGAGATCTTTCACATCCTTTATTAGGTAAATTCCCAAATATTTCATCTTCTTTGGCACAACTGTAAAGTGAATAGTCTTTGACAGTTTTTTTGGCTTGACTATTATTGGTATATATAAAAGCTACTGATTTGTGACTATTGATTTTATAACCTGAGATGCTACTGTATTCTTTGATCACTTCTAAGGGTTTTGTGGTTGAGTTCCTGGGGTTTTCTAGGTATAAAATCCTATTATCTGCAAGGAGTGAAAGTTTGATCTCCTCTGACCCTATTTGTATACACTTGATCGCCCTCTCTCTACTGATTGCAATGGCTAAGACTTCCATTACAATGTTAAAAATCAGTGGAGACAATGGACAACCTTGCCTGGTTCTTGATCTGAGTGGCAATTACTTCAATTTTATTCCCTTCAATATGATATTGGCTCTAGGTTTACTGTAGATGGCCTCTATAAATTTAAGAAAAGTCCCTTTCTATACCTATTTTCTTAAGTATCCTGATCATGAAAAGATGCTGGATATTGTCAAAAGCTTTTTCTGCATCTATTGAGAGAATCATATGGTCTTTGGTGTTTAGTTTGTCTGTGTGATGTATTATATTTATAGATTTACGTATACTGAACCAACCTTGAGACCCTGGGATAAAACCCACTTGGTCATGATGTATAATTCGTTTGATGTGTTGGTGGATTCTGTTTGCTAGGATCTTATTAAATATTTTTGCATCTATGTTCATTAAAAATATTGGTCTATAGTTTTCTTGTTGGATCTTTTCCTGGCTTGAGGATCAGGGTGACATTTGTTTCACAGAATGTATTGGGAGATATTCCTTCTTTTTCTGTTTTGGAAAAGGTTAAGTAATATAGGTACTAGTTCCTCTTTAAAGATTTGTTAGAATTCTGATGTGAGCCTTATGGTCTGGGACTCTTCTTTTTTGGGAGATTTTGTATAGTTCATTCTATTTCAGTACTTGACATAGGTCTGTTCAGCATTTCCAGTTCTTTCTGATTAAGTCTAGGAAGTTGGCATGCTTCTAAGTATAAGTCAATTTCTTTCAGATTTTCATATTTCTGAGAATAAAGTTTTTTGTAGTATTTATTAAAGAATTTTTTTAAGTTTCTGAGGTGTCTGTTGTTATTTCACCTTTGTCATTTCTGATTGATGATACTTTGGACTTTAATTTTCTATTTTTGGTTAGGTTGACCAAAGGTTTATCAATTTTTTGAATTTTTCAAAGAAACTAACTTTTTGATTCATTAATCTTTTGAATAATTCTTTTGTGTTCAATTTCATTGAATTATGCTCTAATTTTAGTTATTTCTTTTCTTCTGCTCGGTTTGGGGTTGGAATGTTGTTCCTTTTCCAGTTACTTGAGATGTCCCATAAGTTATTGACTTTCTCTCTTTCCGCTCTCTTGAAGAAGGTTTGCAATGCTATAAATTTCCCTCTTAGGACTGCCTTTGCAGTATCCCACAGGTTCTGATCATTCTTGTCTTCATTGTCATTTTGTTCCAAAAATTTGGCAATTTCCTTTTTAATCTTGTCTATGACCCATCTGTTATTCAGCATAAGGTTATTTTGCTTCCATGTTTTTGTATAAGTATGCAGATTCCTGTTGTTACTGAGTTCAACTTTCATTACGTGGAACAGCCCTTCTTAACATGCTTTCTGCCACCAAATGTTTAGTCATTGTATATTGCAGCTGATGATACTAAGAATGCCCTCTGAAAACTAAAGGAAAAAGGACAATATCCCATTGGTAAAATGTTGCACAGTTTCTAACGGTCATTAGTTCAGGCACCCTGTCTAAATGTTGATCACTTATTAGGAAAAAATAGACATAATAATATTGTCTGTAAAGAACATAGCACAGTGTATGGTCTTAGATATAACAGGAACTCAAAAACACATGAATAACATGAATATTTTGTCCTCTTTTCATGAGGTAATTCTTTTTTGTTTGTTTGTTTTTAGAAACAGAGTCTCACTTTGTTGCTCTCGGTAGAGTGCTGTGGCTTCACAGCCCACAGCAACCTCCAGGTCTTGAGCTTAGGCGATTCTTCTGCTCAGCCTCCCCAGTAGCTAGAACTACAGGTGCCCACTACAGTGCCCAGCTATTTTTCTTTTGCAGTTTGGCCGGGGCCAGGTTTGAACCCGCCACACTTGGTATGTGGGGCCGGCCCCCTACTCACTGAGCCACAGGCATCACCCTCATGTGGTAATTCTTATGGAACATAAAATTAAAGAAAGGATAAACATAAATTTGTAAGGGCAACATAAAAAATGTTGGGAATACTAAAACTGCCAGATGACAAGGACCCATGCTTTACAAGAAATTAAACTAAAGAACAAATAAATATGAAATTATAATAAAGAAAACAATGAAACTAAAAGGAAATACATGAGAAAACAGATCGGTAGAAAATAAGAGAATGAAAAAAGGAGAAGCGTCCACAACAAAGTAACGAAATGCAAAGGCAGAGATCCTTTCTCACCTAGGGGGCCTTGACAGGGACAATCTGATTTAAAGTATAATTTCTTCTAGTTATATAAAATGCATTTAAAAATGCATCTCTCTACCACAAGAATGAGGTATCTGAGACTCTGTGAGATTGGAAGGAAAGAAAAAGAAAATGGGTCCCCAAATGGACCTATCCTAAAAAAGTATTTAGAATGTAACTCCATAATGAAAGTAAATTTTGAAGTTTATGAGCTTCACAGCTTCAGGGAACTTCAAGGAGATTCGAAAAGTGCTTTGTAGATTTGTTCAAGTAAAAAAGTCTTTGCAAAAATTCTCAGATAGTTTTAAGTGTCCAGAGGGAAGATAGACCACAGAGATTTCAGATGTTGAGTTCTAAGTGTAGTCTAAAGAACATGTGCTTCATTTTATTGTATTCTTAGTTAAAAATAAACACTTCAAGAATGTTTTAATGTGCCTCCAGTGCTGATTGCTTCCCTCCTTCCTACTTTTTAAAAATTTGAGACAGAGGGGCGGCGCCTGTGGATCAGCAAGTAGGGCATCAGCGCCATATATTGAAGGTGGTGGGTTCAAACTCAGCCTCCGCAGAACTGGAAAACAGAAAAATAGCCAGGCATTGTGGCAGACGCCTGTAGTCTCAGCTACTCGGGAGGCTGAGGCAAGAGAATCGCCTAAGTCCAGGAGCAGGAGGTTGCTGTGAGCTGTGTGACTCCACAGCACTCTACCGAGGGTGGTAAAGTGAGACTCTATCTCTACAAAAAAAAAAAAAAGAAGAAGAAAAGAAATTTGAGACAGAGTCTCACTTTGTTTCCCAGACTAGAGTGCTGTGGCATCAACCTAGCTCACAGCAACTTCAAATCCCTGGATTCAAGTGAACCTCTGCTTCAACCTCCTATTGGGGATGACAAGTGCCCATCTTAATACCTTATCTTAGGATAATTTTTCTATTATCTTAGGATAAATATCTTAGGATAATTTTTCTATTTTGAGTAGAAACAACGTCTCACTCTTGCTCTGGTCTTGGACTCTTGAGCTAAAGTATCATCTGCGTCGGCCTCCCAGAGTGCTAGATTAGATGTGTGAGCCACCACACCTGACCTACCTTCCCCCTCCTTCCGTAGTGCGGAAAGGGTAGACTTTAAATAAGGACTGCTTCCTTCACTCCAGCTCAGCACCACACAAACTGTCAAAGTATCTCAGAAGAAATAAATGGTGAGGTTTTTTCAAATGCCAAGAAGCAAAACTAAGAGATATCAGCAAGATGTTTTAAAAGTATTAATAAGGAGATAGTGAATATAAAGGAAAATGACTTATGCAGAACACCCAATAAAATAAGTCATTGTTGGGCAGTGCCTGTGGTTCAAAAGAGTAGGGCACCAGCCCCATATGCCAGAGGTGGCGGGTTCAAACCTAGCCCTAGCCAAAAACTGCAAAAAATAAATAAATAAATAAAAATAATAATAGTCATTGGTGTTAATTAAGCAATTTCCCTGCACTTTTAAAGGAGATTTATATTTGTAACTTAATTTAATACTCACAGTAGTCCCTTAAGAAAGTATTGTTAATATTTCCATTTTTCAGTGATAACGTATTTTAGTCTCTAGGCTTGCCTGTGACTGAGTTAAGATTTTGACCAAGGCTCATCTGACTCTGTCAAGCACCATAATTGAAACCACTACATCCTATTACTATCCTCACAATAAGAGAGAGTCCACAGAAAATATTTACCTCACAATGCTACAGAAGTGGTGGTTTCACAGTTATCCAGGAAACTGGATTCTCTTGTGTAATTTCTTGTTTCATTTAATTAAAATCTCTAGATAATCTAAACTAAGGGCTGATATTCAGCTACTTTGACCAAAATATTGAAATCTCTTTGATAAGCATTGGTAAATTTTGTATGAATGGAAACAAGTTACCTGCTTAATGACTTTAGCTGGTGTGAGCCATGCAGGTGGGTAGTGAGGAGAGGGGGTGATACTGGTGTGAGGTGAGTGTGCCTTTAGGGCCTGAGCACAGTAAGTGATGAATTTGGGGGAGGAAAAGAAAAAAATGCAGTAAAATAATCTGTCCTTTTGTTCTTATATTTTTGAGGCTTATAAGCAAATTCATAATATAATATTCAAGCTCAAAAAATTGTGTCTTCCATGGGTACCACATAAATTTTAGCTTCTTCAAATGTTGGTAATTACTGGCACTTAACCAAGAAGTAGTTTTTATTTCTTTAAATTCTAAGATTATTGCAAAACAAAGATATTTTATTTTACTTGTATAATTTTTTAAAACCATGATCCAATGCACATAAAATTTACCATCTTAACCTTCATAAATGTATAGTTTATTGGTATTTGTATTCACATCATTGTGCAACCATCATCATGATCCACCTCCAGAATTCTTTTCATTTTCCTCAACTCTGCACCTTTTAGGCAATAACTTCCCATTCTCTCCTCCCTTCAGCTCCTGATAACCACCCTCCTTTAGTTTCCATGAATTTAACTACTCTGGATACCTGATTATAGGTGAAAAGCCTATAAGTAAACCTTTAAATGATGCCATTTTGTGAAGGCAAGTTTAAAGTCTTTTGTGAGTTAGAAAGGAAGAAATACTGGATAGAACTCCATATGTGGCTTAGATTCTAATCATGTAAAAGTGATTTAGGGCCGAGCTTCATAGGGGGCAGGCCTGCAGGCAGTTACCTGTATATCTCGGGATTTTCCAGACTACTCCCTAAAGATGATTCATTGCCTCCAGATGGTCAAGCATTCAGTTTATTTACCCAGAATCTTGTTTTGTGGTTTTGTTTTTGATTACTTAGCTTAAGAATAACTTCAGTGAAGTTGTTATCAGTTAATCCAGTTAAATCTTAGCCCATAAGGACAGCTTTAGATAATGTTAGTAAAGTGGTTATCAGTTAATCTGGTTTACCCATAGGCCCATAAGTACCAGGCACTAAGAGGCCTGAGGCCAAGGTTTAAGTCATATGTTTATTGATTAAGTTATGTGCCTACATAAGCTTTGGTGGAAGAAATAAAGATTGCCACTTTCCATGAGAGAGTAAGTGGTCCCCTTATTACTCAGACTATTTCATTGCAGGACTCATTCCTCTGCATCACCAATTGGGAGACTTTCATGCAAAACCTAATATAAGCAAAACATATAGTATTTGTCCTTTTGTGATTTGCTTATTAATCTTAGCAACATGTCCTCAAAGTTCATCCATGTTGTAACATGTGTCAGAATCCCTTGTCTTTTAAGGTTACAGAATATTTTACTGCATGTATATAATGCTCTCTTCCCCCATCAATCCATCAGCAGACACTTGGTTTGCTTCCTCCTGAAACTACTGTGAATAACACTGCAGTAAACATGGGTGAATAAATATCTCTTACAATGCCTGCTGTAAACTGTCTTTAGTGTGTACTGGAAGTGGAATTGCTGTATTACATAACAATACAATTTTTGACTTTTAAGGAGCTATTGTACTGTTTCTCACAGTGGCTACAATATTTTACATTCCTTCTAATGGTGCACAAACAGGCCAGTTCCTCTGCATCTCCAACACTTGGTTTTCCTGTTTTTATATTTTTATATTTTTATATGGTTTCTAAAAAGAGTAGTCACCCAAATGGATGTGAGGTTGTGGTATTTTAATTGATGAGTCAGTACCTGAATCTTTATGGGAGCGAGACTATAAATACCTCTTTCCTAGTTACTGTGTGTGTGTGTGTGTGTGTATGTAGTCCAAGTCACAAACTCTGATCTATTTCCCTGCTTCAGTACTCTTCCATTAACTTAAAAACATTTTCTAGTATAGTATACAGTAGGTGTGTATAAGAAAAACCTGGGAAATTTATCACACCAGTGAAATTTCAAAGGCAATTCACAGATGTTTGTTTTAACAGGTCTTGCTACGTCCATTCTTCTGAATTCCAAGTAGGTGACAAGGATACAACAGCTTGCAGGATAGGTATGGGCTTTATTTAATAACGTAGCTATTTCCCACATCCAGAAAACCCAGAATGACAGAATGTGCATGATTGCTGCAATGGACTGAAGGTTCCCCCCCCCACAAACATAATTTCTTTATTGAAATTCTAACCCCCAATGGCATTAGGAGGGAGGCCTTTGGGCAAAAACTAGGTCCGGAGGGTGAATCTTCATAAATGGCAATTAGTGCCCTTGGAGAAGCAACCCCTGAGATCTCTGCAACCTGGAACAGGACACTCCCCAGACACTGAGTCTCCTGGCCCCTTGATCTTAGACTTCCAGTCTTCGGAATTATGAGAAGTGAATGTTTGCTATTTAAGCCACCCAGCATGGTTATCTGTTACAACAGCAAATACCTAATACACTTGCCCAATTCAAGAGAAGAAAGAGAGAAAAAAGATGGGAGGAGGGAGAAACTCTAATCATACTGTAAATAAATACGAAATTGCAAATAGCTGTCTAATTTCAAATTGTAGCTTGTTAACAAAGATGCTGCTTCATTTAGTTTTCTGAGCTTAGTACCAACCTCAAATTTCAATGAAAGATTTCTCAGGCCTCACAGAGAACTAAATGGTCTGGGTGAGTGCAGACACATTAAAAATGTCAGAATCAAGGAAAATAATAGGAGGTGATTGAGTATATGGACAATTGTGGATTGAGATTTAAAAAATGTTAAAATAAGGGCAGAAGGGGAAGTGCCTGATTCACTTGGTCTCTGGATCGCAGCTATAGCACCAAAGCCTGCATCAGCAACTACACAAAGTATCATAAATCAGCATCTGTAGGAAATGACCTTAATGTCTGATTAAAAGGAAGGGCTGTGGTAGAATTTAACAGAGACTGAGAATCCCACCTGAACTAGGGTATGTTCCAACAGAATATAGACCCACAGGAGAAATAAGCGGTAATGCATTCTAATTTCTTATTGGAATCAGGACATTCTATCAAATATTTCAGAAGAAGCCATTCAATTTTTCCTTGACTATCTCCCAAGAGTAAATGCTTATCCTTAAAGAAACAGATTCCTTTCTACTGCTGAATGACTTTCATATTCAGAAAGATATGTCTTGCATTGTGGTAAAATTTAGCCCTATGTACATCTTGCACTGGTCCTTGTTTTATACCCTCTGGAACCTCAGCTCTTTCCTCTTCCAAAGCTACTTGTTGAGTATCATCTTTTCTGCATCTTGCGTCCTTGAAATGAGACTCTCCGTGCCCTTCACCCATATTTATTTCCCTAACTTTGTAAACTCTGTTCTCCTCATTAGCTTCCCCTGAAATTGCTTATTGAGGGCAAAGATATTGCCTCATTTATTTTTGCTCCTGTTATCACTTGCAAAAAGTGGAAATATAGTAAACAATTCTAACATAAAAGTCATTTGTGGCATCCGAAAAACACATTGTAACACTCAACTTTCTACACATAACAGAACAGTATATAAAACCTACCAGAAGGTTGTTTCTTCCCACATTAATATAAGAATACATGTGATTAGGTTACATTGTTTGCATTTATGAGGTAAAGTCTGAGTTACAGTTGAGTCCTTCATCCAGGATAAGTGCCTACATGGTACCGACTAGGTGGGAGCTTACTAAGCCCTCCTCTCCCTTCCTCCCTCCACCTTCCTGAATTTAATTGTGTTTTTCCTCTTGTGTGGGCCTGTAATTGTTCACCTACTAGTTGCAAATTAGTATTGAATGCATGTGATGTTTTCTTTTCTGTTCTTCAGCAATAAGTTTTTTTTTTCTCTATACATATACAGGTATTTATTTGGTTTTGACTTTTTGCCTTCACAAAATTAAAAAGGCTTAAATTTTAATAACAATAACAATGTTTAAGATAAGAACTAGAAACAAAATCCTTGTAAAGAATGAACAAAGATAAATACATTCAGAAAATAAATCAGACGATTTCTGCAACAAATATTGAGCAATAATAATAATGCAAAAAAGTAACATTTACATTGTCAGATAAGAGTATGTCTATCATAGAATGCTTTGAGATTCAGTATGGAGTCATCAGTTAACTACTTCTTACTTTTTTTTCAAAGTCTCAAAAAACAGACAACTAATTTATTTATAAATAAAAATAAAAGATAATTTCAAAAAAAAAGGTCATGCCAAATCTTACAGACAACAGAAAAGAAGAAATACTTTAAAATCATTGTACTTCATCTAGATACTCCTGATATTAAAATTGGAAAAAATATATTATTATAAAGGGAAATTACTGGCTTGGTGCCTATGGTACAAAAGGCTAAGGCGCCAACCATGTACACCTGAGCTGGAGGGTTTGAATCCAGCCCAGGCCCGCCAAACAACAATGACGGCTGCAACCAAAAAACAGCCAGGCATTGTGGTGGATGCCTGTAGTCCCAGCTACTTGGGAGGCAGAGGCAGAAGACTCGCTTGAGCCCAGGAATTGGAGGTTGCTGTGAGTTGTAATGCCACAGCACTCTATCCAGGGTGACAGCCTGAGGCTCTGTCTCCAAAACTAACTAAATAAATAAATAAATAAATATAAAGGGAAATTACAAACATATTTCAGTTATAAATGAGGATGCAATATCCTAAACAACATAATAATAAGTTGAATTAAAAATTAATGTTCAAGTAATATACTTTGGTCAAAATAAAATCCAATTTATGTGAGAATTAGTCACTATTTTTTTCTTTTCTTTTCTTTTCTTTTCTTTTCTTTTTTTTTCTTTTCTTTTCCTTTCCCTCACCCCCTCCCTCTTTCTCTGTCTACTCTCTGTTTCCCCCATACCCCATCATTAGTTGTTATTAATCGTCCTCATATCAAAGTTGAATACCCAGGATTCTTGCTTCTCCATTCCTGTGATGCTTCACTAAGAATAATGTGTTCCACCTTCATCCAGGTTAATACAAATGCTGCAAAATCTCCATTTTTTTTTAATGGTGGAATAGTATTCCATGGTATACATATACCACAGCTTGCCAATCCATTCCTGGCTTGATTAGGCTATTTCCACATTTTAGCAATTGTAAATTGAGCTGCAATAAATAGTCTAGTACCAGTGTCTTTATAATAAAAAGGTTTTTTTTCCTCCTGGATAGATGCCCAGTAATGGGATTGCAGGATCAAATGGGAGGTATAGGTTGAGTTCTTTGAGGTTTCTCCATACTTCCTTCCAAAAAGTTGTATTAGTTATCAGTCCCACCAGCAGTGTAAAAGTGTTCCTTTCTCTCCACATCTGCATCAGCATCTGCAATTTTGAGATTTTGTGATGTGGGCCATTCTCGCTGGAGTTAGATGATATCTCAGGGTGGTTTTAATTTGCATTTCTCTAATAATTAGGGATGATGAGCATTTTTTCATGTTTTTGCTAGCCATTCATCTGTCTTCTTTAGAAAAGTTTCTGTTCATCTCTCTTACCCATTGGTGTATGGGACTGTTGCTTTTTTTTCTTATGAATTAATTGAAATTCTGTATAGATCGTAGTTATTAAGCTTTTGTCTGATTCAAAATATGCAAACATCCTTTCCCATTGGGTTGGTTGTCTATTTGCTTTGGTTGTTGTCTCTTTGGCTGTCCAGAAGCTTTTCAGTTTAATTAAATCTCATTTGTTTATTTTTGCTGTTGTTGCTATTGCCATGGCAGTCTTCCTTATAAAGTCTTTCCCCAGGCCACTATCTTCCAGTGTTTTTCCAATTCTTTCTTTGAGGATTTCTATCATTTTATGCCTTAAATTTAAGTGCTTTATCCATCTTGAATCAATTTTTGTGAGTAGAGAAAGATGTGGGTCCAGTTTCAGTCTTTTACCTGTGGATATCCAGTTCTCCGAGCACCATTTATTGAATAGGTAGTCTTTCCCCTAACTTATGCTCTTATTTGGTTTATTGAAGATTAGGTGGTTGTAGGACATTAGTTTCATTTCCTGGTTTTCTCTTAGGTTCCAAATATCTATGTCTCTATTTTTGTGCCAGGACCATGCTGTCTTGACCACTATGCCTGTTACTACAGCCTAAAATCTAGTATGGTGATGCCCCCAACTTTGTTTTTATTACTAAGAACTGCCTTACCTATACAGTTCTTTTTCTTGTTCCATACAAAACACAGAATCATTTTTTCCAAATCTTGAAAGTGCAATGTTGGTATTTAAATAGGGATGGCATTGAATAGGTACATTGCTTTGGGAAATATAGATATTTTAACAATGTTGGTTCTTCCCAGCCATGAGCATGGTATGTTCTTGCATTTGTTAATATCCTCTGCTATTTCCTTTCTTAGGGTTTCATAATTTTCTTTATAGAGGTTCTTCACCTCTTCTGTTAGGTATATTCCTAAGTATTCCATTTTCTTTGGGGCTATGGTGAAGGGAGTTGTGTCCTTAATTAACCTCTCATCTTAGCTGTTGTTGGCATATACAAAGCCAACTGACTCATGGATGCTGATTTTATATCCTGAGATATTACTACAGTTTCTGATGACTTCCAAGAGTCTTGTGGTTGAGTCTTTAGAGTTCTCTAAGTATAAGATCACATCATCAGCAAAGAGGAAGAGTTTTATCTCATCTGCTACCATTTGGATGCCCTTTATTTTCTTATCTTGCCTAATTGTATTAGCTAGAACTTCCAGCACTGTGTTGAATAGTAATGGTGACAGAGGACAACCTTGTCTGGTTCTAGTTCTAAGAGGAAAAGCTTTCAATTTTACTCCATTCAGTAAAATATTAGCTGTGGGTTTTTTTTATAGATAGCTTTGATCAGTTTAAGAAATGTGCCACCTATGCCAATGCTCCTCAGTGTTCTAATTAAAAAAGGATGCTGGATTTTATCGAATGCTTTTTCTGCATCTATTGAGAGGATCATATGATCTTTATTTTTGCTTCTATTAATATAGTGTATAAGGTGGATAATGTTTATGGATTTGAATATGTTAAACCAGCCTTGCAGCCCTGGGATGAAACCTACTTGATCATGATGTATGACTTTTTTGATGATAAGTGTAGTCTATTGGCTAGGATTTTGTTGACAATTTTTGCATCTATATTCATTAGTGAAATTGGTCTGAAGTTCTCCTTTTTAGTCTTTTGGGTCTTTGGGGTCTTTTCCTGGTTTTGGTATCAGGGTGATGTTTGCTTCATAGAATGTGTTGGGGAAGACCTTCCTCCTCAATTTTTTTGAATAATTTCTGTGGTATAGGAATAAGCTCTTCTTTGAAGGATTTAAAGTTTTGGTGTGAAGTCATCCAGACCAGGGCATTTTCTTGTTGGAAGATTTTTTATTATTTCTTTGATCTCAGTGCTTGAAATTGGACTGTTCAGGAGCTCTACTTCATCTAACAGCAATAAGTTTTTTTAATAGGCCTTTCCAGACAACTTTTTCTTCTTTCTGTTCTAACATCCCTTCTCCTCTATCTATACCCCCACTCTAAATATCATGCTCTCTTCTCTGTCCCTAGCATAGAAATTTATCCTCAGAAACTGGTCCAGCATATTCATCCACATAAATATGCAAGATCTGATGGTATATTTATAACTATTGAGTGTGCTTTTGCACAATATCAGAATCTCAATGGAAGGCACTTCAAACAACAGAAACCCAAAGGGTAAGCTTATTGTTAAAATTTAGAGGAATAGAGATCCTGGTATGTTCTTGCATGCATGCATCAGGTTTTAACTGATACTTACTAAGTGCCTGTTCTTTGGCTGGGAACTGTTGGGGAGATAGATATTATATCCATGGCAGGTGTATAAAAGGAGAATTTGTGGGAAATGATTTTCATTGATAATACTGGAATGTGTCTACAAAAGGCTGTATAGGAGTTTTCTAGTATCCAGAGTATTGGATTCTTTAAGTGGAATCCAATCAACGATATCCTTCGCTAAAGGCAACTATGAATAAGGGAGGATTAACTCGCTTTGAGGATTAAAAATAAAGAGCGACTATTATGGCTAAAAATAATGGTGCAAAACAAAATGTAGTGAGAGATGATATTAGTCTGACATATGGTAAGCAACCTCAAGTACAATGTGGATTGTTGAAGCTCAGCTGCTGAAAAGTTACAGCCAATATTTTATATTTTTGTACAATTAAAATTCATTTTTTACTTGCATAGCCGTTCTGAATAGGTATGATTCAGATCAGCAAAGTCATTTTTCACGTGTTTGCTTAGGGATGCGGGATTCCATGAAGATTCAGCTTTCTCACTCCCACTCGCCTCACATCTGTCAGAAGTGAAGCAGACGACCCTGCCTAATTAAAAGAGAGGGTTGGAAATGTAGTCTAGCTGTGCACCAGAGTGCAAGAGATAGCAGATTTATTATGTTAAAGTATCTGGATGCAATTCTGTATGCATTGTGGAGCCACTGAAGTTACTTTTCAAGCCGGGAGTAACAGGAGCAAAGGAGAGTCTGCACAGAAAGAGCTGAGAGTGCTGTATCTTTTGATCTGCTGATCTCAGTGTAGAAAATCACTGCCAAACACCAACTGAGTTTTCACTTCTGTCCCTGAACAAATAACATATGGGTGACTGTCACACAACCGGCATCAAACAATTATTTTACTAAACAGCCTTTGTCATTGCTTTTGGTAAGCTAATTTGGAGAACATCTGTAACACAAACATAATGGATATGACTCTGTTTTAGATTTCTGAGTTTCATATGGAAAGGAAAACCAAAGGAATGTGTTCTCCTCTCTGACATGCCACAATGCACATACAGAGCAGGAGGTAACTTAATTCTACTGAGCAGAGTCTGGGCTGTTAGAAATCCTTCCGTATCCTTCAAATATAATTTAAATATTGGATTTTAAATGCCTGGAATAATACAGAGAAATTTCAATGTATCCTAGAATAATAAAACTTCAGTATGGAAAGAACTTTGAAAATAACCTCACCCAGCTCTCCCCTTAATGCAAAATGAATCTCTTTGGTGCCATTACTGGCAAAAAGATATGACACATTCTCAGTGTCAGAAGTCTTCATGTGAGGAAACCAGTGAACCTTGAAGACCTCTAAATGTCACAGTGGCTAGGTTACAACACTACTCACAATAAAAGTCACAACACTAAAACAGCAGTAAGAATGAAAAAGGAACAGGTACACTTTGAACATTCACATCACCCTCTCCATTCACCGACACAGTGATTATCAAGGCTCAACTATTTATATAAACATACAATTAATCGCCTTCTTTGTTTTAGAAAATTGAAAATAATTATTATTAGCTATACCTCCATATATTGGTAACTGTAATAATGGAAAAAATGTGTGAGGAAGGTAAAGAATTACAGTGTTCCTTTAACTGATATTTTAAAATTCAGAATTGGTGATTTTGAAGGATGCAATATGCTTCTGGCAAAGTCCAGATTCACAGTTAATGATGACGCTATTTCCGTTAGTCAAGCCAAAAATGCTGGAATCACAGTGACACCTCTCTTTCTCTGACACCTCAAATCTAATCCCTGAGCAGTCAGTAAATGTGTTAAATGAATGACTTGAATCTCAATTAAGTAACGTACATACTAGTTTTGGAACTCTGGAGAAACTCTTAGTAGCCAAGTCTTCAATTTCTTCCTTATATGATAGTAATAGGACCTTAGATTGGTTGAAACTATAAAACAAGCTAATTATATGAAATTGTAGAAGGGAGGGGAGAGGGAAGTTTGGGATAGAGGGAGGGTAATTGGTGGGGCCACACCTGTGGTGCATCTTAGAAGGGTACAAGTGAAACTTACTAAATGCAGAATACAAATGTCTTCATACAATAACTAAGAAAATGCCATGAAGGCTATGTTAAACAGTTTGA
>CAUYON010015186.1:0-12403 GCA_963573935.1 Arctocebus calabarensis
GGAGCTTGCCAGGGCAGTTCTCCCACAATGGCTCCACACAGCCCCCACCAAACACTGGCAGCTCCGTTTGGCTTGGTGGCCCAGTCTGGGGCCCCAGGCAACACTCAAAAAAACCCCACACTCCTGCCCAGGTTCTCCCAAAGCAGTTCAACCAAGTGCCAAGTCCAAAAGAAACCCAAACGGCTTACAGGCAAGGCCCTTCCAGCCTGCAGTTCCACTGCTGCCCCACCCACAGCCGCCGACAGGATCAGACCGAATGAACAGATGCAACCACTTGCCCAGTCTCCGCCGCTTTAGCCTTCCTCAGGGTGTCCAGAAGCCTCACGCTGTCTCCTTCCCCAAAGGGAAGTTTCTGGGCAGATCCCACCTGGCAGAGATGCCTGAAGTCCTCTCTCCCCAGTCTCACTGTGCCCAGCCGCAAGGAAGCTGTTACTCGTCCACCATCTTGCTCCGCCCTCAGCACTGCAATTTTCATTACCTAGATCACCTTAGTTATTTACTTACTAGTCTTCCATTATTTGTACTTCACTATTAATAGGCAAAGATTTCTTCTTTACTATTGCTTTTAGAACAGCCTTCTGACCACTGTTAGATAGTCAGTAACTATAACATATAATATTGCAAAACACACACACAGGGGACACACATAAACTATGGGTTATTTGGCATATATGAGAATGTGTAATATATGATATATGACATTTAATATATTACATAAAATAATATGTTATAGAATATCTGTAGTACCATGCATACTATGCAATGTATAATATATAATAACAAGGTATTAGTAGTATAGCCGTCAATATGCAGTATATACTATAAAAAAATGACATTAAACATGAAAGTCTTTTAAAAATAAACATCTTAAATATTTTTAGTCCTATTTCTATAATTCCTTCAATGCTTCACCAACACAGAGAAAAGAGAAGGGAAAGAAAGGGGGAAAGAGAGAGACAGAGGAGGGAAGGAAGCAATTTGAAAGAATATCCAGCTGTGGCCAAGCCCTGATCTCACATAGGATTGTGCTCACTTCCCAGTACTCGCTTCAACTGTCAGGGGAAAGCAGTGGCCCCAGGAGGCACCTTCTATGCAGTTTGACCAACATATATCACTGCGGTGTGAGCTAAACAACGTTGGACTCACAGCTAGCTGCGTCACTCCTTGCCAAGTGATTGGGTCTGTAGCCCCCTTTCATGAAGCATTGCCTTCTAAGAGCCTTGATGCATTACTATTGGAAGGGAAGCAATAAGGGGATTTTGCTGGGGACTGTTTCCCCTTAATACAGTCCAAACTGGGAGATATAGAATCCCTTAGTTGCACGGATCCTTAAGAAGTCAGTTACATGGAATCCAAATGGAAATAAAGGCAATGAAACAGGGTATTACAGATGCTGTATTTAGACACGTTCCCTGTTTGCATTGAGTACAAATGAAAAACTCGATCATGTCCTTCAAACAGAGCATGGTTTTCACCTTTTGTACATTTTCATCTTTTCATTAATCTTAAAATGTAAGTTTCCATATCTCTTGTTTTGTACTTTTCAATTCTATTTCTGGTCACCGTAGGCTACTTTCCTGCAAGCAGTAACTTGAGGCAGTTCTGCTCCCAGATTTTATAAAAGGGAGCCCATAGAAGGAAAAAACTATCTCCCTTGAATCACCTCTTCCTCGTGGGTGTGAGACTTTGTGATATCATCAGTGCCACTGGCCAGGGTGGTCCCTAGGAAGGAAATAAAGGCAACTGGAGCCCTTGGGGTATAAATTTCGGTGGTGTTGGCTGAAAGATTCTTTTCTTCCCATTCCTGCTTTGGTCAACAAAGCTCCTCTGGATGGGACTGGATCTGTCACAGCTCTGTGACAACTGGACGGGCTGGCCTTGGTGACCATCACCATGTCCACATCACAGTCATTTGTAGAGATGCATATGTGCCTCATAGGGACAAACACACACCTGGGCTCTCCCCAAGAGGAGACAGATCATTAGCAGCCAGCAAACAGAGGTGGGAGAGCGTCACTAGCCACAACTTGTGCCTGAGGACCTCGGCTGTTCATTTTTGTGGACTATGATAAGATAAAATTATCACCCTCATTTCTACACATTGTGCCACACTTCAAGGACACCTCCTGCACTGTGGTTTCTAATTTCACTATCAGATGCCCAACTTTTTTCCATTACATACCTGTGTATAAATAAGGGGGCAGAGGGGTTCTCAACCAGGGATCCAAAGCTCTGTAGGAGATGGTATTTCAACATTGTACTTATTTTGAAATTAAAAATAAAGCCAAAAATACAAAGGAACAAATCCTCTTAGGTATTAAGCAACGGAACCCAAAGGGATGGCACTGTGGAGGCAGCCCTGTGCAGGACACTTGGTTTACTCACGTGGACTCTGGGCATGCGTCTCTCCCACAGGGTCGCACTGCTCACGATAGGGATATATGAAGGGGATGTCTGGAAAATGGGAAACAAGGCATTTAATGTCACTTCACTCATTCCCACAAAGAGGTATTCCATCTTGGAATGATTTTTCAAGTAGAACCACAGCTGATGCATTCAAACAATGTGGCTGATTCATTTGCTGGGTACCTGACATTGTCCAGAACAATAGTGGACAAAAGAACAAACTAGTGTTGGAGGACAATGGGAGAGCCCAAAATACAAATACCACCCTCAAGAATCCAGAGGAAGCCAGGGTAGTGACTAAATAATGGTAAAATTTATTTTTATAAATAAAGACAAACTCTCAACTGTGACACATCAAGAAAGAGACAAAGTATTTTGAGAATCATGTGATATAGTATGTATTAGGGTGAAATTGAATGAAATATTTACTTCCTTTGCCATGTGACTTTGATGTACCTCTCGCAGCCCTGATCCCAAAGGAGCCCAATACAGCTATAGCCAGCCCAGAGACCCAGGGACACACATTAGGAATGAATCCTTCCTGCTGAAACTCACTGCTTTAGAGCTATTTGTTATGCGGTATTAGCGTAGTAGGAACCTGATTGGAGCAAATCTATAATACAAAAGATAGGTGTCCCAGGAAAGATTAGCAAATGTACCCTGAGGATCTCACAGTGGTAGAGTATATCTTGAAATTCTGCTTAAAATATCAAAACTTAATAAGATGATATCAGGGTTCATTTTCATTTTTCTGATTTTCAATATGGCACTTTTTATTTAGTTAGCCATGACTCTCAGGGCCTTTGACTTTTTGTTACTTAATACCTGCTAAAGTCACAGTTCAGCCTTTTATCAGCCTGAGAAAATTATTAACATGAAAGAGGGACCTTCAAAAGGCCCATGGCCAGGATGTAAGCATACGTCAAAAATCAATAGCACCCCTTTCTTCAAAGTGTTAAGAATCTAAAGCAGGAGGTAACCAAAACATTACACAAATAAAAACAAGATTTCAATGATACTAAACATTACGAAGAGGAGACACATGGAACATAGACATATGTAGGATCAAGAGATATACATTATGTAGAGTTGGGTGATGGGCAGGAGGCCCCCAGATGGACACAGAAGTGGAAGAAGGGACAATGACTTCTCTGAGATCGAAGTCCTGCAATGGAGTACTAAGCTCAAAAAGGCCCATCAAACGTAACCTGACTTGCTTGCTTTTAGTCTATTTTAAAACCCAAACATCTAAAAATCATATAGCTGAAAAATATATAACTAATTCCCAGTAGCTTCCTTATAGATAACATCCCTGATGGACAGGTCACTATAGTAACCATTGCGTAAGCAACGGTTAAGAACCGTTAGTTTTTCAGGAACTTAGAGTTGACTCTTGCCCGGTTCAAGTCCGTTGAGACCACTGAAGCTTCAACTGGACCTGTGTGAGAGTTCAGTGGATAACTTTTTGACATCTGACAGCCCAAAATTCTACCCGTGGACCATGTTCATGCTGACACTTTTTTTTTTTTTGAGACAGAGTCTCACTTTGTCACCCTCAGTAGAGTGCTGTGGCATCTTGAAACATGTCCTATGAAAAAGCTCAACATGTGCCACTGGTTCCCTCACTTTTCTTACCTCCAATCACCTTTACCCATGTTGCAGAGCACCCTATTCCTTTATCCCATAAATATCCCTTAACCCTATCTCCAGGGAAGCAGATTTTGAGATTTGTTCTCCCATCTCCTCACTTGGCCACCACATGAATAAACTTCTTCTCCGCTCCAAAACTTGCCGTGTCAGTGACTGACATCCTGTGCAATGCAACTAGGTTTGGTCTCAGTACCAAGACTGAAGGACAGTGGCAAGAAAAGTAGAAGGAGGCTCCCAGGGGCAGAGGAAGATAGACTTACTGGAATGTGGAGGAAGTAATTGAAGAGAGTGAAAAGATCAGAGCTCTGAAAATGGGTTTGCTGGGACTGTGTCACATTTGTACCACCTATGGGCTACCCTGATGTGCCCTCCCATGAGGTCAAGGAACTGTGTCTTTTACTAATGTCCCTGACTTCAACTCTGTGCTGGGCACATGGTAGGCATCTGATCCAATGTGCTTAAAGAATGCAGAGATCCCTGGGGTCCCAAAAGGAGTTCAGAGTGTGAGAACAGGAAGGATCCTAAGCCATCAACATTCACACTTGATACATGAGAAAACTGCTCAAGATCACACAACCACGTAGCAACCAGCGGGTGCTCAAATTTCAGAGCCTGGGTTCTGTTTTCCACTTGTAATACTTCAAATTCCTGCTGTTTTGACTGGGAAAGCAAAACATGTGTGCAGGGAAGGGAAAGAATCTCATCTGCAAAGCAAGAAGCAGCAGGGGGAGAGACAGACTGATCCTGTATGTGCACCTCGGATCCCGGATCCACTGGAGCCCCTGCAACTCACCCCAGCCACGGCCTTTCACATTTCTGGTGTCTTCTGATAGGTAACCTTTGCCCAGGGTAGTCAGCACCAAGCACTGAATGCTATCTCAAACCACATTGCTATGACACAGTTTTAATCTCAGCAGAGAAATCTGAGTGCCACTGCTCAGAGCAATGCAGATTGTGGGTGGCATAATGGGGTGGCACCACTCACAGAGACTATGATACAAAAACAATACCTCTGAAGCCTGTTCAATACGCCATCTGCACACAGCAGTTCTGACATTCCTGCTCGCCAAACAAAAAAACTTCGTGGTATAGCCAAATAGCCCAAGGAAATCATGTGCACTCTGGTGGTTTCCTTTTGTAAATTTTTTACACAGCTTTATGGAGGTGTAATTGATATACAAATAATTGCATATATTTAATGTACACAATTTGATGAGTTTAGAGACATTTCATTGAGGAAAAAAGAAGCAGGGGTTGGAGTCTTCTCATTCCTTAGAAAAGCTCTACCTTTTAAGCAAGCCTAGAACACAGGTAGAGTTTCTTTGTGAACAAAAAAGCTATTGTAATCAACAACCCCCCCCCCAAATAAATAAATAAATAAATAAAAAGCTTGAAAGAATAAAGTAGCTGGGATATTCATTGCTAGTCATTAACCTGATTTTCTAATGAATATGGCATTAGGCATTCATTAACAATCATTTGTGTTTATGTTGAACAGTGGATGTATAATGAAGGTGGGTAAATGAAAGCAAAATTAAACCAGGGAATTTTGGACACTTATAAAGCAATTAACTTGTTTGGCAGTAATTACACATTGAAAGCTAAATCAAGTGCATTTAGAAAGCCACAAGAGTCGCCACATCAACCAGAGGTGCTTTGCTCTAAAATAATAGAAAAACCTCTCTTTCTTTCCAAATGAAAGAGCGAGGCAGAAGTATGGTATAAATGACAAACACAGCTCAGGTCTAATGAAAAGAAATACGATTACAGCCCATATGTTAGAGAAGAGACAAGGTAACGAAAAATAGGATAGCTCAGCTAATTAAAAGGGAAAAAAAACCCTTTTGTAACAACAAATGATGTGAAAACAGGTGGTATGTGGAAGAAGAGTTCAAGTTTTTGTTCTGTTCACGCTCACAGGCATGCACACACGTGCACTTGTGCACACACACACATCTGCATGCTTGAATCACCTTTTAGGTACGTGAAGAATAAAAACTAAATCCACAGTCAGGTCCTCGGATGGCCAGTGTATCTCAGTGGCAGGTCTTTGCGCTGACAATTTTATAACTTGATTCTCCAGATGAGTGCTTGGCCGTGGCCTTTTAATCGATTCAGCCCTTGGCATTAAAGGTCAGTCATTAAATCATAGACAAACACATTTGCAGGGGATCTTTAGAAAAAAAAAATAAGAGGTAGAGAAAGGAGAGACTCAGGAATAATTAGGGAACTGGTGATAAAGCAAAATAAGATAAATATAAAATTTCATGTGTCCACAAAATTCATCAACAGAAATGTCACCCAAAAAATACATTTGACTGAAGTGCACATTGTGAGGGTGTATAACACGCCCCCTGGGTGAAGGGCTCCTCTACGAATGGAACTTTACCCTGGAAATGAGAACAGTGTAACCTAAAAAATTGTATCCTCATATTAATTTGAAAAAATAAAAAATACTCCCCCGAAAAACCCTCAAAATACATTTGAAATCCAATGAAGATTTTAGGTGAGGAATGAATTTTCTCAGAATTTTCAGTCCTACTATGTTTAGTCAAGATATACCTCAGAAGGGACAGGCTGGTTTGTGTGTACATGCGGGGGGGATTTTTTCCCACTAAGGCTACAGTGGCACATCCAATCAATGGAGGAGAGAGTCTTCAGATGAGCCCAAAGGTTGAGCAAAGCGAGAAAGTATTTCAAACTGAGCACTTTCGTCAAAAAGCTCTGAGGATTCATGAGCCCTCCCCGCCTTACAAATACCTTCACGGATAGGAGCTTGTAGGCATTCAAGGGTTAGTAACCAAAGGAAGACTTCCCAAGGTGAGCTGAAAAGAGCACCTGGCTTTATGGAAATGTTTGCAAGCTTGCTTGGGTGTCTGCTATGCTACAAACAAATACTTGCTACGCCTCTGGATGGGCACAGAAACCAGAAATCAGGAGATAGCTTTTGAAACCCTCGCCTAGATCATTTAACTGCTACACAACAAAACAAACATTTGATTTGGGGCATGCATCCCTTTCAAAAGGAGTCTGTGTTTAAAAATATGGATGTATTAATCAGATACAATTAAGCATTACATTGTATACCAAATTATCACATTGTACCCCATAAAAGCATACACTTGTGATTTTAATTAAAAATTAAATAAAAAAGATAATCATTTCATTTCCAAGCAGAGGATGAGGGCAGTAAGACAAAAAACTCATTTCTCACTTGTTTGAAATCTTTTAAAATATGTGGATTGTCTACTTAGCTTTAACATGGAGTGTCTCACTTGCAGTTTCCTTGGTCAGAAAATTACTTTCTGATTTTAACTAACAGCTCATCAATATACCAGCATTCTATTTCATTCTTTTGGCAACAGTCCCAATGCCCCTCTCTGAGTCTTCATAGACAAACACATTTGCAGGCTGTCCCTGGATTACAAATGAGACAGGTTCTGTAGGTTTGTTCTTATGTTGAGTTTATATGTAAGTTAGAACAGGTGCAATTACCTCTTACTAGAATAGCCTCCATTGGTAAGAGTTGTATGTCAACCAGATGTTTGCAAGTTGCGGGCTTACTGTAATAGTCTCCATTTGTAAGTACAAGTTGGATGTAAGTTGGATGTTTGTAACAAGGGGACTGCCTGTAAATATCAGGAACTTCAGAAGCCACTGGCTACTGATCCAGTGCTTCTTGTATTTTATTGTGCATCAGAATCACCTCGGGACTAGTTGAGATGCAGATTCTGATTCAGGAGGTCCAGAATGGTGCTTGAGATTATGTTTCTATAACAAGTTACCAGGTCATGTTGGCTCCAGAATGGCAAGTTACTGATTTACTGATCCTTATAGATAGCTGGTTTAAAGAGATTGTAAGATCAGAACCTAAGGTAACTGAAACTTTGGAAATAGATCAGTTCCTCTCCAAGAATAGACCTGGAAAGTATAATGAGCCAGAAATTAAGCAATGCAAGAATAGTTGTTAGAAATAAAATATACAAAGACGTGGTTTAAGTCCCCAGTACTTCTAATCATCTGATTTTCCCAGCTGCCATAGCTTAGCCAAAGCATTTTGCCCACTTGTGCAGGTGTTGAAATCAAGACAATTCGGTTTATCAAATAGTTATAAATTTGCCATGCACTACATTCAGCACCAAAGATACAACAATAAATGAAGCATCATCTCCAGAATCCTCCCAAAGTGCAATTACATCACAGCAGGATAAAGGCTGTGCAAAAAAGGATACCAAAGGAGCTCATCTCTCAGACCTAAGGAGAGGAGAAAGTACCAGGAAACACTTCCTGGAAGAGATGCTAACCGAGCCAAATCAGTTGAAGAGGAAGAAGGAAGCATCTTGTCAACAGAGGATCACAGAGGGGGGTGGGGCAAGTATAGACTGGAAGAACATTCCAATTCCACTGTTAGTTGCTTTTTCTCCAGGCAAAATTAGAAAGCGTGTCCTGAAATAACTTCCTAAAACCTCCACCCAAGGACTCCTGACACAACTACTTTTACCATTATATAGCATATATTATATTATATATAATACAGATAGCACACAAAATATTATTTTGCAGATGAGAAATCTGAAGCCTAGAAAATTCAATCACAGCCTAAGGGCAATACCTCTCTGTGGTGGTGCTGAGATTCCCGGGTGCAGCTGCACAGTGGTAAAGCCTGTGTTGTAGCCACAGAGTTTGGGCATCTCCAGTGGGACTATCAGGACGGCTGGACTGGGGGAGGATAAGACAGAGAGTAATAAAGAAGAGACTAGTGCTGCCTTTTTACATAAGGATTTCAGCCTTTTTCTTTCCCCCTCTCAATTAGTATTTTGTTTAAAAACAAGAAGAAAAGTGTATTGACCCTTGGACAACACAAGTTTCAACTGCGTGGATCCACGTACACATGGATTTTCTTCCACTTTGCCTCCCTCAGACAGCAGACCCTCCTCTTGCTTCCCTTCCCCAGCCTACTCAGCATGAAGATGACAAGGACGAAGGCACTTAGGATGATCCACTTCCACTTAATGAATAGCAAATATATTTGCTGTTCCTTAAGATTGTCTTAATTGCATTTCCTTTTCTCTAGCTTACTGTAATGTAAGAATACAGTGAATATAATCCATATAGCACACAAAATATCTGCTAGTCGACTGTTTATGTTATGATAAGGCTCCCAGTCAACAGTAGGCTGAGAAATAAAATAAAATCTGAAGCACCACTGACTAAAGAGACCCCTTCTTAGGAGGACCCTAGAAAAACCTTAAAACTGAGTTTCTGGCCATGAAGTGAAGGGAGGTCAGACATGCCTAAGATAATAAGATACCAAATTATTAACAGGACCCAAGGCCACACAAGGCAAAGATTAAGTCACCTGCAGGCCATCAGTTTGCTTAGCAGATAATACCGGTTATATGCTGTGGCTTGTCTATGAGTAACGGATATCTTTATCTTAACTTAAAACTTTCCAAGCCTTTAGACGATGCTTTATGTCTTTAACCAATTACAAATCAAAGACTCCTTAAACTCATTTGTAGCCTATAAACTCCCCGCCTTCAAGATGTCCTGCCTCTTAAGGTCGCACCACTGTGCACCTTCCATGTATTGATTCATGATAACTATATATGGTAACTATGATTCCTGCCTCTCTAAAATGTGTAAAGTGAAAGTGCAACTCAACCTCCTTAGGACGGCTTGCTCTGAACTTCTTGGATGTGGCTCCGCAGGCCAAGGTCACACATACTCAGCACAACATTAACCTCTATAAATCATTTTACAAAATTGGGGGGGGTGTTAACAGGACTATTAGTAAAAGTTTGGGGAGGGTCAAAAATTATACACAGGTTTTGGCTGCATGGGAGTCAACTCTTCCATATTGTTCAAGGGTCAACTATAATTCATCCCAATCCCGCAGTGATTAAAGATGTTACTTGCCTTAGGCAGAACTCCTGGTGACAAAAAATTTTGAGCCCTTTAAACAACTGAAACTTCCTTCTTGATCATATGTTTATTTATCTTTTAAAGGGATATATTTTGAAAAATAAAGTCACACAGGAAAGGCTGAGACTGGATGAAGGGAATTGTTGACAAAGCTACAGCTAACCCTATGGAGCCTTCAGGCAAAGAACAAAATAATAACAATAATATTAATAATACATAGTGATAAGAACAGCAGCCCCCTCATGGCAGGAAGCCCCCTCATGGCAGGACTTCGTTTGGCTAGTACAGGCACCAAGATGTTAGCCTCTGTCTATGCCCGTGGCCTGGATCCTTGAGTCAGGTACAACTTCCCACGTTGGCCCTAACTGCTGGTGACTTTAGCTGGTGTACTTAGTATTCAGAGAAAGGGTAAACATAAAATCTAGACATGCTGGAAAGATGGTGAAGCAGATGCATGGCTGTGGGCACAGTACATACTACTTTTGGAGTTTAAGCATGAATGGAGAACAAGAGATGAGACAAAAGTCAGACAGGGCAATGAGGGTCAAGTGTTGACTTTTTCTCCCCCTAAATAATTAGGGAGATCTGGGAAAGCTTAGAAACAGAGGAAGGGGGTGTGGAGGTGAGGAAGTAGGTTTAACACACACAATAGTCAACTTTAAATTCAAAAGCATCAGTCACTAATTCTAATCCTCTCTTCAAGGAAAACAAAATCATCTGGGATGAAAAGATTGTTTGAATCTAAGAAGATACAAATCTGATTCCTCTCAAAACATGTCATGAGTCTCAAACTCAAATAAAATAACTTATTTGTGTGTAGTATGATTATAAAATTGATTTCTCAATTTCTAATTGTCAGCCACTCACTTGAGAAACCCAAGTATAAGAATGGGAAAATAAATTTACAATCCACACGTTTATATAATTGTTTCTTTTTATTAAAGTGTACTTTGTAGACAAGTTTCTTTTTTGGCAATGAGTATACACATAATAGACTATTCAAATCCAAAAACTGTAATTCGGTGTCAACTCTTGTTATAACAGCTTCCTAGGGGAAAAAAGTACAAAAATACAATTTCTGGCAACACTTTTCTTCCCCTACTAGCTAGAGAATCCAGAAGACGGACAAGTTATGTTTTGTGTAGTCAAATATCAACCAATTCATTATAAATCAGTGGTGTTGCCAAATATCAACCAATCCATTCTAAATCAATGATGATAATTTTTAAGTATAGATTAACATAGTAAACTCTTAAAAAGATTAACTTTATAACAAAAACCGCCAGGAACAAAGAGAGTCGAGGTTTTAGTAAATCACACATTTCATCTTTTATCGTGCTTACCATTTCAGAAGACTCATTGAATTTTTAGGAACCTGCCAGTCTAGTCAAAAGAAATCACAAATCCTTAACTAACATATGCTAACTTTTCTTTCAGGAACAAAAGAAGCATTTTTGTTTGTTCCTCACCAGCAAACACTGGGCCATCTAAAAGGAGTCCTTTCAGTGGTGATGTTAGCAGGGAAATTCAATTGTATTTAATTAAGTTCTTCCCCCCAAAAACTGCACACAGAGGCACAAAGAGGTTATCAGAGGTCAGATGCTTGTCATGACTTTCTGACCCTCCCAAAATGCAAAATAAAAGATGGTGGTATCCCTGCTGGTAGGATGGGCTTCCACATTTGTGTCTTTCCCTTTCTGCTTTAATTTAATAGCAATCAACACAATATGGCTGCTTTTTTCTGCACAATAGGATGGACCAAAGTTAGATTTACAACGCTGCAAGGGGGAAGGTAGGAGACAAGGGAGGCTCACTACGGCTTTTAAGGTTCAATAAGAACATCACTTTGATACCCATTAAAAAACTTGAAAATCTACTTAACATTCATAGTGGTCAAAAGTGGACAGATGTGCACTTCTGAAATTCTGTATTCTAGCATTATCTTACGTTGCCAACTTTCTTATAGATCCTTTTTAAGAGGGTTATGCAGATGAATGAGATTTCTTCCCTACCAAAAAATAATTATAATGTCTGGTCATGATTTTAGCAGTCCCTTGACTTTATTCTAGTAAGTATTTACACAATGATCCTTATTTCCCAAATTTCATAGTTTTTTTTTTTTATGAAAATCATAAAGCTTTTTTCTTTTAATTAAGGGTCGTTAAATTATTCAAAGTATACAAAGTCCAAACAGCCAGGGGTAAGGTCTCCAAGAAGGCTTCTCAGGGTAAAAGGAAAGGGCCAGAAGGGAACCTTGGAGTTTGAAAAACAAAGGGAACAAATGACATCAAAGTGCAGGCTAGAAATTTCACTTAGAAGAAAATAACATTTCTGAAAATATTTGTAAGAGCAACAGTAGCACCTGCACAGTAAGACTGTGAGGAAGGAGAGAGACTGCCTGTAGGAAAATGGAAGCAAATCT
>CAUYON010015188.1:0-20444 GCA_963573935.1 Arctocebus calabarensis
GCAGCAGTGGCTGCTCTTGTTAGGCCCTGAGTCAGGGTAAGCTGGCTCCTGCCTGGAGCTTCCCATGCTGGTGCTAGGGAGGACCAAGAGCAGGGGAGCAACTGAGGTGGGCAGTCTTTCCCACAGCTGACGAGCCTCTGCTGGCTGCTGGGTAGCAAGCAGGGCTCCAAGCCAGGCAGTGGAGCCTCCCTTGAAAGAAGAATGGAAAGTGGCTCCAAGAGAGAAGAAATGCGCTGAGACCCAGTGCTCCCGGACGCCAAAGGCTTTAGGGATGTGCACTGTTTCCGCACACACACGTGGAAGGGTCAGGCTGGGCGAAGGCCTGAGTTAGAATATTTCACACATGTTCTCTGCCTTCAGGGACCAGGGTGCCACCAGGCCGTGGGTTGGGATTGCCTCTCCTGTGTTCAGAGGAGGGAGCAGCCCAGAGGCTTGCACCTTGTGCAAACCTGTGGCCATTTCAGCAGTATCCAGGACCTCACTGGGTTCTGCCGCCCCTCATGGCCTCCCTCCCCCACGATGCCCTAGATGGAGCTCACCAGGGACTGGCCAGTGCTGCTGTGTGGCCTCCAGTGTGCGCAGTCTCTGAAAAGTCAAAGGCCTATCCCAAAGCCCCTGCTGGCTCTGTGGCCCAGGAATCCACTTTCCTGCAGCCCAGTGCAGTGCCAGGGGGAGGCAGGAATGCCACAGCATGCCTTGATGCCCCCTCTGCTCTGAGACCTTATCTGTCCTGCAGGTGAGTGGATTTAAAGTTAGTCACAGAGGTTGGAAAGTAAGGGAATTCTCTTCCATGAATATCTCTATGATGTTGTTTGGTCTATGGAAAGAGAATCACTTTCTTAATGCAATAGAGAAGGAATAAATGGTGGTATTACAAGAAAAAAAAAAAAACCCAACAAAAAAGAAAGACTCTACGGAATAGTAATCCATAGTTCAATCATTAGCTTAACTAATGTCTTGGTGAATATTTTATTTTCATAGATCTTCGGTTCCCTATGGCTCTAAATGTCTGTGAGTTTAACATCTAAGTTAAAAAGGTGTCTGCATAAGAAAAAAATAGTTACAAATCACATGTGCCACTTCTCTTGAGAGATTAAGGTCTATGCCTTCTCAGTCCTTGACCTTGGGCATTTATGGATTAAGGCAAGGGATGAATGAAACATTGGTCCCTATGTCAGCAGAGGCAAGAGATGGAGGCAGCACATTTATCCACAGTGGGGATAGGCCGCTTGCATTGTCAAATTCACCAGGGTGAGAAATGCTGTTCCTGATGATGACTGGGTTAATGATAAAAGATTAAATCAGATTGGATGCAAAAACGTCACTGCCTTTTAAAACAGTATATACCAGTTTTTCATTTTTAGAAGTTTAAAAAAATCATCTGGGGCTACAGATGAACCTCTTAAAAAGAGGATTACATATATAATGTGGGAGCTGGAAGTAAGGGAGTTATAGAATTAGAGGGGTAGAGGGATGAGTGATTTTCCTTCTGGGTATGACTTTTGAGGGGTTGGACTAGAAGTGGAAGACAGTGGAAGGGCAGTCATAAGGCATCCAGGTGTTCCCAGAGGAATAACTTGGCATGGCCTCTGCTGGATTACCCTGGGGCAGATAAAGCTCCTACCTTAGGGGGCCAGCAAAGTAAGGGCACTGCAAATTTATTTTGGAAAGAATATTATATTTAATATTTGCCCGAAAGCTTCAAAGTAGTCATCATGGGAAAAGCCTAAACTTTGTTGGATTTCTCTTATGGCTTAGTATTAGTTTTATTTAAAATTACATACCTTTCTCAGCTACTCTAACCAATGCTGACTGTGCCAGGAGTGGTGGCTCACACCTGTAATCCTGGCACTCTGGGAGACTGAAGTGCGTAGACTGCTTGAGTTCAGGAGTTTGAGACCAGCCTGAGCAAGAATGAGACCTCGTCTCTAAATATAGCCAGGCATTGTGGCAGGCACCTGTAGTCTCAGCTGCTTGGGAGGCTGAGGCAAGAAGAGCACTTGAGTCCAAGAATTTTGAGGTTGCTGTGAGCTATGATGCCATAGCTCTCTACCGAGGGCAATAAAGTAAGACTCTATCTCAAATAAAACATGAAAATATAAAATAAAATAAAATAATATAGCTGGGGAGCATCAAGTTTCAGGACTGAGAATTTGAAGTGTATAAGGAAGCCCAAGTGGGGAACCTTTGGAAACCAGTGAGCTGTGTCCATCAGAGGCCAGCCTGGGCAGTTCTCTGTTACAACCCACTCAGGGAAGAATGAAACATTTGCATTTCTGTGGCAGGAAAATTCATTTTCCACCCCTAGATTTGATTTCCTTAGAGGACAGGGTGGGTGCACCTGTTGCTGGTCTGCTGTGTCTCCAGAGAGATTGTGAGTTTTCACTGTGACTCAGACTATTTATGGCCACCAAGCTGGGGGACACCAACAGAGTGACACAGGCTCAGAGAGTGTTTCTCCCCGTCCATCAAAGGTTTTTCTGGGATGCCCTCAACATGTTTGTTTTTAATGTTTGTTCAAGGAGGAAAAAAAAGAAGAACTCACTATTTGGCACATTCAGCAGCCTTTCCCCAGCCTGTTCATTCCTAAAAGACTTTTGGTTCTTGGTTCAAGTGTCCACTTGGTTAATTGAAAGTATGTCGGTGTCAGTTCTGCCATCTCGATCATTAAGCCCTGCTTCGCTTTGCGTGTGAAGAGAGACTCTGCCTTTATCAGCCTTCTCTCCCCACACCCCTTTTAGTGAGCTTCATTTCTGTTGGCTTATATCTGAGGTCATTAGCTCAGTGGAACAGAGCCCTGTGCTAATGAATACAAGGTCACAGCTTTGCCCAGAGATAAGATGCTCTTTCCTGTAGCAGGTACCTACAGGCCCAGGCAGCTGCTTTGCCAACATTTCCATGAGGTATGGGCTGGGTGAAAGGGGTACAGGAGGCTTAAATTCTGCCCATCTCTAACTTTCTCTGGACATAAAACACAGATCCAGGGTTCTACTGATTGTGTATCAGTACTTCTATCTCAGGAAATGATGGTTTAAGTATGAATATAACATTCAGGTCTCAAGGATTAATGTTTTAAAAAAGTTTACTTAGGCCTAGAGTTCTTTGGTGTGCATGGTTCATTTGGTTCATGAAGTCAGCAAGAAGTTAATGAGTTTTAAGGACTCCATGGACACTGAGAGATTCACAAATGAGACACAGTCCCCACCTGTCTTAGTTCCCTAGGGCTTTTATAACTAAGTACCACAAACTGATAGCAGACATTTATTCTCTTTTAGTTCTGGAGGCTAGAATCTAAAATCAAGGTGTTGGCAGGGCCACGCTCCCTCTGAAACTTGTAGGGGAAACTTTCCTTGTCAATTCCAGCTTCTGCTAGTTCCCGGAGTGGGATTGTGTGAGCCCAGATCCATTCTCTGGCTCTGTCTTCACGTGGCTGTCCTCCTTCCCTTCCTCCCTTTGTCTTTTCCTCTTCCTATAAGAATTGGATTAGGGTCCACCATCATGACTTCAACTTGATGACATCTGCAAAGGCCTTATTTCCTCATTAGGTCACATTTACAGGTATTGGGGGTTAAGACTTCAACATCTCTTTTTTGAGACAGAGCCTCAAGCTGTCACCCTAGATAGAGTGTTGTGGCATCACAGCTCACAGCAACCTCCAACTCCTGGGCTCAAGCAAGTCTCCTGCCTCTGCCTCCCAAGTAGCTGGGACTACAGGCGCCTGCCACAACGCCCGGCCACTTTTTGGTTGCAGCTGTCGTTTGGCGGGCCCAGCTGGATTCGAACCCGCCAGCTCAGGTGTACGTGGCTGGCGCCTTAGCCCATTGAGCTCAACACATAACAATTCAACCTATAATACCACCCGTCATCAGAAAGCTTCTAATACAGTGGGGGAAACTGATGGAAAAATTGGTGGCATCAGTGCTTAAAAGCGCCCAGGCACTGTACTGAAAAGTCCAAGGGTGGACACATGCACACCCCCAGCACCCCAGCCAGCGCCAGACACATGCAGACTCCATCAGTTCTAAAGTCTCCTTGGAGGAGTTTGCCCTGGGATGTGGCCTTGAAGGGTGAGCGGAGTTTGGTTTTAGAGATGTGAGCAGGAAGGGCAGAGGAGAAGTGTGGAAAGGCCTGGAGCTTGGGGAATGCCCACAGGGGCAGGAGATAGTGCAGAGAGGCAGTGCACACAGCTGAGAAGGATGCAAAATGTGGAGGCTGGCAGACCTGATGGCGGACATTCTGTATGAGAGGCTGATCTTAACAACAGTGTTTGGGGCAGAATCCAGATCGCAAGAGGGCAAGGTGGTGTGGAAGTAAGGCAGCAGGGGTGCGCTGTTGCCCTGAGAAGTTTGGCAGGGAGAAGCAAGAAGGAGGAAGTGGGGTAAAGAGAAATTTGTAGTTAGGCAGGAAGATAAGGCAGGATAGTGACTTGATGAGGTGAGTTCTAGACAAGAAGTGGCAGTGGCATTGACAGTGGGAAGAGGGGCAGCTGGGAACCGCATGGGAGTTCCTGGAAGGACATGGACTCAGGTGAGGGTCGCTCTTATAGGTGAAGACTGCAGAAGGACTGGTTGACCTGTGGACACAGACTTTGTGGTTATTGTTCTCTGCTGTACCCTACTGACCTGGGCATTGGAGGCTCACACCTACCTGGAAATACAGAATTTTCCAGAACTAAGGGGCAGCTCTGGCATCCCAGATTGGCTTTCTCTAGCCCAAGTAGTGAAGCCAAGTAAAATGTCTTATCTAGGAAATAATAGTACTGTAGGAGCCTGACCTGGAAATAGCCAATATTTTGCCTCCCTCACTGTCCAGGGGAACAAGGATGCTTTCCCCTCACACTGCCCTTGGATCTGAGGAATGGGGCAGGAGAGTGAGGATGAGGTCAGGAAGTCTGGAATGATGACCTCAACCCCATGACATGCCTATTGGGTACCCACAGCATCAAGTCAGTCCAGCCCCATGCTAAGTACTAGCAGACACAAGAGGGACGGGTTTCCTGTCTTCGTGGGACTTATAGCCTATTCTGTGCTGGTGGGGAGGATGAGAGCTCCCTGGAAAGTGCATGTGCACCAGTAACAAAGGAGAGGCACAGTCAGTGTTGGTTAGAGTGGCTGAGAAAGGTTCATGGAGGGCATGAGTGAGACTCTGAACGATGGGTAGTTTGATAAATGGGTCAGAGATGGAAAGAAGTAGAATAGTACCTGGGGTGGGTGGCTGACATGCTGGAAGTCACATGGTGGGTCCATGAGGCAGTCAGGCCCAGTAGAGTAGGAAGGAAGTGAACTATGATCAGGTAGGATGGACCTGGGTTGTGGAGGGCTTTGAACATCAGGCTGCTGGACTTTTCCTGAGAAGGGCTGGGAGTGGGGTTGCATGAGGACATGAGTCCCTTCTGCTTGGGTTTGGCTTGAAGACCTAAGTGCCTCACACAAGATGCATCTGCTGTGTTCCTTGACCTTGTGGAACTCACATACGGACGGGAAGGCTGTTCTTCTTTCCTCTTTTTCCTCCCTGAGTTAGGAAACTTTCCCCCAGGAGCTTGGATTTAGTCCTTCAAAACAAGCAGAATGCAGGTTATTGTAAAGCTGAAAGAGAAAAACCTGTTCTTCAGTTTTTCTCTTTCTTTTCCCCTCAATTTTGGGCTCTTGCCTTTAGCCTCCAAGGATCTTGGTAACATTCCACTTTAGATTTTCTCTGTTCCTAGGATGGTTTCAATGAAACCATCACCACCCCCAGAAAGGGAACCCAGAGTCAGGCCGGAGCAGGAAAGGTCAACTGCAGTACAGCCTTTCCCTCCTTTCCTGCCGGGAGATGGTGTCTGTATGGCCACCACTTCACAAAATAACTGCCCATCACAGAGCTCCTTGAAGAAATCCTAAAATAACAATAATAGAACATGTGCTAGGCTTGTGGGATGTGAGGGCTCATGGGGAACAGAGTGGGGAGCAGAGAAAAGAAACAGATTTTAATGTCAGGCTGACAAGAGTTTATTATACACATCGGTGGTTTAAATAATTACTTTTTAAAATTATCAAAAAGGCGTTTTGGGGCCCTGTTAAATACCAGCTGCAGTTCTTTGCTATTGCAGGGGCCCCAGACGAGACACCTTGCTTTTCCAGATCCCTGTGCAAGTTCTTGCAGGAGGCAGTGGAAGTGAAGCCCCTTTCTGCTTGCCCTTGCACTTGGCATTTCCGCTGAGAGGCTTTGTGTGTCTTTGCTCTGATATCTGCATTTCACATCTTGGGTTTGGTGCTGTCCTCCCCCCAGGGCTGCATGGTGGGTGAAGGTTTCATTTGCTTTGAAACATTTAGGCCTTTCTAAATCGGCAAAAGGCATGATGGGGGGCTCCTAAGCCAGTCGGGGTGAGCAGAGGCCCTACGTCTCAGCCTTACCACCCAGTTAGAATCTTGTCACAGGGCCTTGAGGATACAGATTGTTAGGTTGTTCCACACAGTGAAATCTGGACACTGTGTGGTCTTTTGTCCCAATAGACTTTTAGACTCTGCAGAGCTCAAAGCAGATACCCTTGGATGGACGGGTGAGGACACAGACATGCTTTGCTGGGGACTCCGTTGGTCATGTGACTGGTCCCATGCTCACAGCACCCTGGTCACTTGCTCTCCTCCTGGGGCCCATGCCCCACTTCTTTTTCATTCTGGACCTCTCTTTCCCCTTGGCTTTTGTACCTGCTAAGAAGGCCCATGTTTGGTACAGAGCTGAAAGAAAATCCTTTTATGTCTACTCTTCCATTCATGTTCATGATGAGATTGAAGATTATCCCCTGAGATCAGAGTTATCCCATGATCTCAAAGGTACGTGTTATTTTAATACCCAGGAAGGTGCCTCCAAACAAAATGAAATGCTCTAGGGTCGCTGACAGTGATTACATTTTCCTTTCAAAGAGCCAGTGCTCTACCTGCGAGGGTGTGGAGATGGAGAAGGGGTGCATCCCCCCCAGGCCCCATGCTCCACTTTCTGGCCTTGCCCTCCTGGCCACTCATATTCTGCTTGGCTCTGCTCCTGAGGTCTTCTGGAGGCTCTAGAGAGGTCTGGTCTAGCTGACACCATTGCCTTCTCGGCCTCCTAATGGTGCTCTGACCCTCTTGGTTAAAATACAGGTGAAAATCCATTTTACTCTTCATTTAGCAGGATAGATAAGAACAAACAAAACAAAAGCAGAGTGGAAATGGCAAATGAAACCTGCCCAACAAAAGCAAAGAAATAGGGAGGCTGAGAATAGGCTCCTACTCCTTCCTTGGTGTAGACGGGTTGGCAGCATGGGGGTGGCATCTCTGGCTTGCTCTTTCACTCCAGCCCTGCCCACCTCAGTCCTTAGATGGCCTGCCCGCAGCTGCCATCCTCACCTGAAGGCTCTGGCCCCTCCCCTGCCAGTAGCCCCAGGAGCTGCTTGGAATCCTGCCCTGCTCTTGAGGTTCCCATTTCCAGGCTGAATGATTGATCAGTAGCTCCACTGACCACTCCCATCCCCAGTGAATCAAAGATATTCCTGTTGGACGGTGAAATTTGTTGCCCGGTCCTTTCATTGTGTGTATTAGTTTCTTGCATTGAAAGCGATTGAGAACATAAGAATTCTTGCATACCTCATTCCTAGCCAGAGTGAGCGGAAAGCATGGAAAGCAGCCTTTTGACAGAAGGGAGAGAGACCAGTTTCCAGCAAGCTGCCAAGTGTGTGTCGTTTCCCTGTAGATTTATTTTCAATTTCCAGGCAGCTATGACTCCATGGACATCCGTCTGTGCTGGCTTGATTTTTCACAAATGCTCCGTTGGGTGCCACATGCAAATGTAATGGTTGGCTGCAGGTCAGGCAGCACACGCTCATTTTGTGGGCACGCTTCTGGAAAAGTGGTTAAAATAGGGTTTTGTGTGTAATGATCGACTTTATAGATTTATATGAAAGTACTCAGATTAGAGGTAGGTGAATTTGGTAGAATCTTTTTCTATCAGCACCCCAAATCATATTTAAAATCGATTTTTTTTTTGTTTTGCAAAATCAATGCAATCTGGCTTGATATAAAACGTACATCTCCAGTTGTGGGAGTAAGTGAAGGGACAGTGCTATTTGGAGGGTGTGCCCAGCAGGTGAGGTGTGGCTCCCTGGGGGTGGGAACCCGATTTTGCCCCACATCCCTGCTAATGATGTGGAGCTCTAGTAAACAGCAAGTTAATGGACTTCCCAGATATGTGAAATTCAACAGCTGTTGCAAACAGCAGTGAGCACAGAAAAAAATATTATAAAGGAAGAGGGAAAGGAAGAGGAAAGAGAGGAAGAGAGGGGGAAGGGTGGCCGGCAGTGTAAGTAGGAAACAACAAGGACGAGATCCAGTTTTTCAAATATAAATTCTTGTATCTGGGCTTGATTGCAAATGCCATGTATCCTAGGAGGCCATCTGGAAAAACAGCCAATCTGAGAACGCCCCGAGGGTGACCAAGGACAGCCATGTGGAGGGGGTTGTCTGGCTTTCCTAGGGTCTGGTGTTCCCGTAGATGTGAGCAGAATAGGAATTCAATATAGAAAGTGTATGTGATTACTCTCTCTTTGGAGAGAATTAATATCCATGAACTTAAAAATTCACCACTAGTAGTAGATTAAAATGTATGTATTGTCAAAGAAGTGGTAAGAGATTAATTACGTCTTGTGAGCTAATTATAAGACCCTTTATCCTGGCCTCCAGTCTTATCATTTTTAGCTTTGTCTATTTCTATTTTTAATAGACACCCTACACCTCAGGCAAGTGCTGAGGCTTGCTGTTCTCACGGTATATCTTTCTTTCTCACTGCTTGTAAGTCGTGCTTTGTGCCCAGCTACCCATCCTCCCCTGTCCATTCTTGGCAGGCAAAAGCAGGGGTTCTGTAATCCCCAGAGGTGTCACCCCTGCAGCCCTGTGCACTCGCCTCTGTTGGGGCACTTACCCCATTTCTTTCTTTCTTTTTTTTGAGACAGAGCCTCAAGCTGTCACCCTGGATAGAGTGCTGTGGCATCAGCTCACAGCAGCCGCCAATTCCGGGGCTCAAGCAAATCTCTTGCCTCTGCCTCCCAAGTAGCTGGGACTACAGGTGCCCGCCACAATGCCCGGCCAGTTTTTGGTTGTAGCCATCATTGTTGTTTTCCAGCCTGGGCTGGATTCGAACCCACCAGCTCAGGGGTACGTGGCTAGCGCCTTAGCCCGTTGAGCCACAGGTGCCGAGCCCCCATTTCTTTCCTATTTGCTTCCTCGTCTGTGGCTCCTCGGAGAGAAGATGCTGGGATTATCGTAGCAAAATGGGCCTCTTAGTTTCTCTGTCAACCCCGGTGTCTCAGATTATTCCACCAACACTATCAGAACTCAGTAAAGGTTGGCTGAGCAGGGGTGGATGAGTTCACAGTGAGGAATGACCGGATGACCTTGCTCTGTGATACAGAGCTCCTCTGTTTGGTTGAGGGGCTATCAGTGGGGGTGAGGGTCTGACCAGCCCCCCTGCTGAGTGGGTTACCTGGACGGCTCTGCTATTCTCATGTGTAGATAGTAGAAGCTTGTTTTCATCACGACAACTGTTTAAAGCAGATCCCAAGAAAGACAGTGGTGTTTTTACGGTCCTGGAGTTGTGTGTGGCACAGGTTAAAGTATTAAGGGTGTGAAATTGGGACCTCAGAGAGGAGTCGCCTAGATGAGACTCTAGTGCCATTGGTGTGGTTCATGGGGAAGGGGGGAAGCCCCTTGGCATCCTGGAAGGCAGCAGTGTGGATGTGCCCCTTGTGCCTAGTGGGTGTGAAGACACCCGTGCACTGTGGGGGGCTGAGGAGTCCAGGGCAGCGTGGGGTGATAGCCTTCTGGTTCTCCTGATTGCTGGGCGTAAGTTAGGCTGTAGAGGGGACAGCTGACCTGTGGAAGGTGGCGAGCAGCTACAGTTAACGAGGCTGCTGGGGGCTGAGGCCCAAATGGTACCTGCATCTCCCTTTCAAGTAGCCCAGCATTACTACCTGATTCCCTCCTGAGAGCCGGGGGTTCTGCTGAGAGGTGAGAATACAACTGTAAACAAAACAGGGAGGTCTCTGTCCTTGTGAGGCTTGAAGTCTGATGGCAAAGAGAGACCACTATCAAATAATCCGCAGTGGTTCTCAACCTGTGGTCGCAACCCCTTTGGGGGTCGGAAAACACATATTTCCAACTGTCTTAGGAACCGAGACACCGCTTCTCTATCCAGGTGCTCCGCCCACATGCAGATAGCCCACACACGAGCACCTGTGTGATGACATCCTCTGTGCTAAAGGGTCGCAGCATTAGGCAGGTTGGGAACCACAAAGAAATGGAAAACCGCAGATTCAAGGCTGGTGATGAGAGCAAGGAGGGGGAGGGGGGTGATGTGCAGAGATCTGGGAAGGGCTTCCGAACCCAGTCTGGGAGGTCAGCACGGGAGGGGCAGAAGTGGGCAGGTGAAGCAGGGAGGGAAGCATGGAAGCAGAGGGCCCCGCTGTCATTCTCCGATATGATAGCCTTCTTCCAGATGTGCAAGTTGGTGCTTCTGCCTGATTGAGGGTAATCTAGGAAATGAAACAGAACTTGTTTGACTGAGACCTTGTATGGCTTTGAGGTCATCATTCTGTCACAGGTGAGTGCTATGAGTTGAATTTTATCCCACCATATTGAAGTCATAACTCCCAGTACCTCAGCCTGTGTCCTTATTTGGAAGTAGGGTCTTTGCAGATGTGGTCAAGTTAAAATGAGGTCATTGGGTAGGCTCTCATCCAGTATGGTTGGTGTCCTCCTTATAAGAAGGGGAAATTTGGACACAGAGGCAGATGCAGGGAGAAGTTGAGGACAGAGGCAGGGATTTCCCGCTGCCACAAGCCAAGCAACACCTGCAGCTCCCAGAGGCTGGAAGAGGCAAGGGAAGATGCTCCTTTCGAGGATTCTGAGGGAACATGGCCTTGCTTGTTAACACCTTGATTTTGGACTGGCCTCAAGAACTTCTAGAAAATGCATTTCTGTTGTCTAAAGCCATCTAGTTAGTGGTTCTTTGTTATGGCAGCCCTAAGAAACTAAGATGGTAGAGGAAGGAAGGAAAATGAGGGGTGGTGTTGGGATGACATAGAATATATTTATACCCAGAGCAAGGCCTGGAACACAATAGGTGTTCAGTGAACAGTAACTATTGTTATTTCATTGGGTGGAAAACAGGGGCAGATTTTATTTTTGTATGTGTGTGTAGGAGGTGAGGTTTCTCTTTTGGTTTGTTTTGGAAAAACTGGAAGTACTTAAAGGTTAAATTGGGCTGCCATATATATAGACACGCACACATATACACACATGTGTATATATACACTTATGTGTATACCCCCCACATATATAATTGTAGCCACCTTAGAGGGTCTTTTATTTACCTATGCCCCCCCCCCCAAAGTGTCCCTATCAACCTCCTTCTGATGAGACCTACAGCCCTTTCGTCAGAAGACAGACCTTTAACATGCAGGTAGTCACAATGACATTCTAACAGGTAAATGACTGATGCTCAGGTCCTTTTGGGGGGCTAGTTTTGATACCGAGGGGAGAGCACAATTTTACCAGGGAAATAAAGATCTAAAATACAGAGGAGGACCTTGAAGAAGTGGTAAGGCAGTGAAGAAAGCTTTGCTCACCTTTTAGGTTCACCTAGGCATGGCATCAGATGAGGCAGAACTTTTCTGTTAGTCCAGCTGCTTCCTATTCCCACTTAATTTCCAGGCTGATAAGGCCTCATCTTTAATATAGGTGTTTTAGAAAATACCCAGATTCTTAACGATAATGACAAATCTAGGTTTTTCTTCCTTCTTCCTTTAGTATCTGGAATGTAGGACTCATGACAAAGCAAATACCAAGATGAGTTATTAACTTGCAATGTTCTAACCTGTTGAGGGATGGAGGAGAGATCAACCTGGGTTTAGTAGCTGATGAGAAGGCTTAGCTGTCAAGCAGCCCCAGGGTACTAGTCCTAACCCTTGGGCAAATTATTTGCCTTTCCTCATGTCAGTTTCTCCATCTTTAAAATGGGGATGACATTTAATACTTTTGCCCTCTACAAGCAGCTCTTATAGTGACGAAGAGATGAGATAGCATCTATGAACCGCCTACTCGGGTGTCTGGCTCATGGCAGGAGACCAGTCAATGTGAACAGTTTTAGTCGAGTATGTCTACCCTGAACCAAGGATTTTATGCCTCCTGAAGCATCTAGTTCTGTGCCTGGTTCCACAAATATTTGTTGAATGACTCTTGAATGAGATTTAGTGAATGTTTTACAACAGTGGTATCCAAATTACTACTATTTCTTTTAGTAGCATGCCCTTCTTCTTCTTTTTTTTTTTTTTTAAACAAGATAAAGCTGTAGGAGTACCCCAGCATCTGAAGTCGGTTTAACAGGAGCTTTTGCTATTGAAAGCAAGGGAAAGACTGCTCTCTGTCTCCACTGCTTTCCTTCTAACAATACCCTGGAAGGAACCACTTGAACACCTTATGCTGGGAGTAGAAGCACTGAAAACTTTATTGGAATTGGAGATTGAAAACAAGTTTCTGGGCCTTGGGATTTCTAAGGTCAGCTGGTAATGTTACAGATAACAGCTTTAGCATGTAAGAGTTTCTCTTGTTATAAAAGTTTTCTGGAGAAAGCGTGTTTCCACCTTGGGTAGGCAGTCCTTATTCCTAATTAAAAGTCTTAGAATTTAGCTGCCTTAGCAAAAGGTGGAACATGTTGGACCTCAGATTTTGTTTAATTCCTTTTCTATTTTCGACAACCATTGTGTCTCTCCACCTGCATTAGAGGCCGCAATGCTTTTCGTGTTCCTCCTGTGTTTTAGTCTCTAACTCATAAATAAGCAACTTGACTAGAAGCTCTCTGCAGGGGCAGGCACAGCATTTGGAGTCTCCAGAGAACCTTCCACCTGACAGACAAACATGGGCCCTCTGGGAGTGGAACTGATTCTTCTTTGGGTTGTCTTTTATTTTTGTCCTAAATGGAAATCTTTCCTTGTTCTTGTAAAGATTCTTTCCTAGAACATTTATTTTGCTTTGGGTTTTAAAAGAAAGTAATTGGGCTTCTGTCATATTCTTTGGAAAACTATCTCAACTATGCAGCCGGTTCATGTGTTACAAAAAATTTTTTTTCATATTCTTTCACCCATTTGCTCACAGAAGATAAAGCAGAAATAGCTTGTTTTATATTTCTGGTATTAAAATGACAAATATGTCTCCAGGTATCTAATGGGTAGAGTAATGCAGATTTAAATTCTCCCTAGGTTAGAAGGTGTTATTTCTGACAGCATTATTATGTTATCCATTTCTCCACCCATTAATCAAACTTTCATTGAGCATTTACTTAGTCCAAGGCTCAGGGACACATGGGTGATAGATAACTCAGTAGAAAAAGGTCATGGCAGGGAGTAGCAGATAGTATGTGGGGTTATTAACATTTTTCATCCACTTACTCTCATTCATTGTTTTTAGGATTAAATACAGGGAAAAAAATCTGTATGTGTAGTATACATTGTAGTATATATCTCAAGGAAATTATGGCTTAATATGGAGGGTTGGTTTTTCCAGTTTGCAGATGGTTCACTTCTCATTCTATCTCTCCTGCCCTGATGATTCTGTACCTTCTATGTCCCCTCCTCATCAGAGACTGAGCAGGTAGAGAGGGACAAGAGAGAAGTGAGCATTTAGTTTCATTACTAGTCTGGATAAAGACTAGTTCAGAACTCAAATCCTAAAGTGACTTTCCTGTATAAAATGTGACATGGGGGTATTTGAGTTTTCCTTAGCGTGGCATTATGATCTGGTGACATGGCCTTTGTCTGCAGACTCACTCGACCCCAAATACAAATCTGCTGGTTACTATCTGGGTCTACCTGAGAACTGGCCATCCGAGTATGAGTCTTGGAGAATACTTTTGAGGACAGAATGTCTGGTACAGTGTCTGGTATGTGTGGGTGCTCAGTGAATGTCCATCTCTCTCTTCCCTCTCCCTTTCCAAGATGACAGGCAGCAACTTTCACCAAAATGTTATGCCTAAGAAACTCTGATAGCACCGTTCTATGCCATATTCTGTTTAAGTCCTAGACTTATTACAGGGCTATCAAATTTGGCCGAGGAAGACCAGGGGTCAAGAGGGTGATTTTGATCTTACTAACAGATAGTGTGGCCTTAAGTAATTCTTGGCTTCTCTTTCTCTGCCATCTGCCACATGGGAGCCTGGACAGTCCCTTCTTCTTCCCAGGGCAGCTGGGAGGCACAGATGAGATATTGGGGGTGGAGTATTTGGAGAAGTCTAAAGCTTACAAACACCAGAGACTTACTCTCATCACTATTTAGATGATAGTCAAAATTAAATTTAAGTTCTTTATTCAAAACCATTTTGGTGGGCAGGTCTTTTAGCACCATGTTCAATGCATCCTTGTGCCTGGGTCTGTGGAGCTTGGCGCCACATAACATGAGGGGCCTGAACAGTTGCTGCACTCTTGGGGCACACTTTTATGTGGAGAGAAGCAGCAACCTTTATTTCACCTGCTTAAAACTCGAGTTGCAGAGAAATTTGGCTCAGACTTTCCAAAATAAACTCACCTTTGGGCTGAATCCAAGAGTGGAAAATTTTAGCTGAAAATGATGCCTCGTCAGAAAACATAGGAGTGACTGCTCACTGGTGTATATGAAACCCAGAGACAGCGGTCTGTAGCCCCAACTATACCATACCCTGCCCACCATATCCCGGCCACACCATCCCAGCCCTCCCTGTATATGTGTTCCAGACTCAGGGGAAGGACAGAGGCATGAGAAGTCTTAGGGGTTATCTGTTTTTTTCCACTGTCAGATCAACCTCCAGGCTTTGGCTTCTGGAGTGATGGGTGGGCTTGCTTTCATTTTGCATGTTTGATAGCTTTTGACGTTATAATTATTCCTCTCAGCTGATTATCCCTGAATATCCTTTGACATGATGGTGGTATAGGTAGTTTCTCCGGGCTTAATTCCTGTAATCCATGGAGTGTCAAGAAGGTGCTTATTTTCAGATCAAAGGCCACTGACCTGATTAAGCCTCTGTCTTGCCTTGGAGCTGAGGATAATGAGTTTGTCCAGCACCATGGCTGGTGGGACCCAGGGCTTTCTGAGCCTTGGTGCTGATCGGGACTTTCTGCCAGATGCTTCAGGTTAGATGCCTGCTTTAGAGCTCTGCGTCGGGCTTCCTAGCCTCTGTTCACACAGGGCCACAGGTCACAGTAGCAGATAAAGAGAGCTCTGGTCCTCTGCAGTTGGCCTTTGAATGTTCTGTTGTTGGAGGACTAGAAATTATTTCTACCAAAGGTTTCATCTGAGCAGAAACATGTGCAGGTGAAAGCTTAGGGGGTGGGATAGGGTGAGAAGGAAGAGACTAGGGGGTAGGGGAAGGATTCTGAGTTGATTTGGAAGTAGAAATGCCACAGGACTGGCCAGGAGAATAGCTTAACAGCTGCTGTCATTGTTGGCCAGAGAGGGAGGCTCTGAAGTGAAATATTACACAGGACTGCCCTAGACGCTCAGTGGAAAACTTTTTTCCCTCTTTCCAACAGAGGAAATAAACGCACACTAATGGTAATGAGAAAATGAGGCTCTGAAAGTGTCCTGTTTTTCTTCATTCTCGTCTTTCCCTTCTTTCCCCTGAAATCCTCTCTGCCCTGTTTCAGGCCTCGTTCATTCTGTGGCTCTGCTAGATCAGAGGAACTTAAGGCATTGTCCGTCAACCAGTCTTGACCGAGAGGTGTCTGGGGAGCCCAGGCTCCCCCCTGGCAGGAGTCAAGCTGGGATTCAGGATGATCTTTGCTCTCGTTTCTGCTTTGAATTAATTAATAATTTGTACGTGTCACAGTCTGTGGTGTCTCATCCCAGCAGCATCTTCTCTGCTATTCATCCTGAGGTAGAATTTTGTTTTGGCTGCATGACAGGTTGGCCCCACCACAATGAATTAGATTCCGGGAAAGGGAAAATGGGAACCCCTGTCTTCTGCGTGTGAGAGAATCTGAGAACACTGCAGGTGACTCATAGGTAAGAGATTTGATCATTGATAGCAAGAAATACCTTTCATGTGTGTCTTTCAGTTACCGAAGTACTTTCCCATTCCTCATTCCTGTGAGGAAGAAACTGGGGCAGAGAGTGGTTAAGTGATTTACTCAAGATCCCAAACTGAATAAGTGGTGATAGCCATAAACCTGTTTTACCTTTTACAGCACATGGAAATTGAGTCGGTTTTCCACTTTCACTTGGGAACTAGCTCATCGCCCCTAGGATGGGGTTCCTGGCCACGGCTAGAGTGCTGTGATTTTATGACTGTTGTATTCCTCACGGTCTAACAGATACCACATCTGAGTCTGCAAGAGCTGGCTTTGCTGAATGCAGTGGAAGTCCCCCCTCACAGTTCATTACTTCACAGGCAGATATTTCATGGGGAGACCATGTGTCTCAGAACTTACCAGGCCTGAGTCTCAGACCCCACTTCTTAAATATGGAGGCAACTGCATTTATTTCTTCTACTCAAGACTGAGTTTTTGCCAAGATTCTAATTGTTACCAAACATCTGAATTCACTGGAGAGGTAGGAAGGGTGAGTGGATAATAACACCTTATATTTCCATGTAAAGCTTTATACTTTGCAGAGCCATTTAAACATTGATTATCTCATTCTAACTGCAGAACAGCCTTTATTATCTCCATTTGACAGATGGGGAAAAATGGAGGCACAGAGGATCTGTCACTTGCTCAAGGTCACAATGCAAATTCATGGCTGTTCTTGCGTTTGTTCTTTCCCCTGTGCGGCCTGTTTTGGGGGAAGCTGTGTCTGTTCATGGAAGTCGAGGGTGTTCCCTTCAAACATTTCCCCCCAGCCCCTGCTTTTGAGGAGCTGCAGTGGGGGAGGGAGAAGTTTCTTCTGTGGCTTCTCATGTCTGTGGGACACAGTTCGTGACGAATATAAAATAAAATGGAAACAGCTCCTGTTCCCTCCCACACAGACAAGCTGAGTCTGCCTCTGACGTGAGAGCCAGCCTTGGGGGGCGGGTGGCTCTGGCTGTCCCCTTCTCCTTGGTTCCCAGCTGCCAAGCCAGGAAGTGGACCAGGGAGTCCCAGGTGTGAGCTGCAGTTAACCCCCCTGCAGCCCAACTTATGCCTGGTACCCCTGCAGGCTGCGTTTGTGCTGCACCCCGTAAGGCAGTCACACACTGGGGGCCTCTCAGTGGCAGGCAGTGTGTGAAGAATGTGGGGTGGCCTCTGGGAGCTGAGCGCAACTGTTGCCCCCAGTGACCTCCCAGCCTGCTACTGACGTCCCTGCACATCACGGACTTGGCATCGAAGGCCATCACTCTTTAACATCTTCCTGGGTGGAGCAAGTTGTTGACTTAAGCTGGGCCTGGGCTTTAGTCTGGGACTATGAAGTGCCACAGACCAAAGCTGTGAGGTCAGTGGTAGCAGAGATGGCCATAGTTCCTGCTAAAGCCTACATCCTGGCAGATGGCGGGACTACAGCTCTCACTTCCTGTGGCCAGATGTGGCCAGGTATGGCCATGTGGCTAAGTTCTGGCCAGTAGAATGTGGGTGGGAGGAATAAATGCCTCTTCTGGGTCAGTGGCCCAGGTGTCTTCTCCCTCCATTGGCTTGAAGCAGCCAGTTATAGTGGTCTTGGGGACCGTAGGTTGAAGGTGGATGGTGCCTGGGTCTCCACATCCCTGCTTGGAGGGGAGACCCTCCTGCATGGAGGAGCAAACCACGTGAACGTCTATTGCTTTGAGCCAGTAATACTTGGGGATTTATCTGTTACCCTAATATGCCAGTTTCAGGGACAAGACAAGTGAGGTTTATGCAATGTATAAAGGCTGCTACATCTGGATTAGTGATACGGTTTGGAGCTGCTCCTTGGTGTGAAAGGGTGGGAGGTGAGGACTCCCTAGTCCTCACTTCTGGAAGAGGAAATTGGGCCTGAGCCCCTGGGAACTGCCAGAGATGGGTGGCAGGTGCTGGTCAAGAGCACCCCGGGCTGGGGCCAGCACACCTGCAGGCCCTGCCAGGCCAGGTGGCAGCTGCTCCACCCAGCTGAGACTCCTATGCTGGGCTCTAGGCCATCCCAGGTTGAAGCCAGCAGGCTGATGTGGTGGGAGACGCCCCAGTCTTAGCAGGTCCTGTTTCTTGCTGCACTCCCCACACCAACCCACCATGTGACCCTGCCCAAGGCCTATCTTGGGCCCTCAGTGTGACTCCTTTTCTTGGAGTGGCCAGCTATGGACCAGGCCATCTTGGAGATCTATGCATGTGAATTTTGAAAGCTTTGGTGCAGACTAGTACTGACTTTAACCTAGGAGTTTCTGAAGTTCCTGGGCCACCAACCCCGTTCTGGTTGCAAGGCTGTGGCTCTGCATTATTAGAGCTGCTGCAGCATGTTGTAGGATAGCACTTCAGCTTCCCCTGGGACCCTAAGTCAGAGGCTCCCACATCTAAACTCTTTCACAATATTTAAAAGACATAGAATATATCTCACCTCCAGCTCCTACGTCCTGTATCCTTGATGATTATGATTCCCTCACTACTGAGACATGTCTCATGTTTCCCCCACACCCGTTTATCTTATTCAGTAAACACATACATAGCACTGGCTGTAGCCACTGAACTCTATTCTTAGAGCTTCCTATATGTTAACTCAATTCCAGTAACAACCTGATGACGTAGGTGTTACCGTTATCCTCCTGTGACAGGTAAGAAAACGGAGGCCCAGAGAGATTAAGGAACATGACCCAAATCTCTTAGCTAGTTAAGAAGCCACTTTGGGCTTTGAACCCACAGAGTCTGGCTTCAAAGCCCAGGCCCTTGACCACTGAGACAGGCAACCTCTCCAAGTGCTCTGCCCATGCATCCTCTGGAGCCTGTAACAAGTCCTCCTGGGGGTGTTACTGTCTGCTTCAGAATGACAGCCCTGGATGGTCTGGTCTCAGCTGAACTCTGGGGAATTTATTTTTCAGCTGTGCTTTCTCCTGTAAAGTTTCCTGCATGTTTTCCATCTCATGAAGCCTGTCCATAGATTCATGATGCCATTGCCAGGCCCCAGGCCAGGACTCCTAGTCCCAAGAAGTGGCAGGGGAAGCTCTGGACACTGTGGCTCCAGCATGGCCCAGAGTGTGGCCAGGGCCTGGGGAGTTGCTGTCACAGGGCTTTACAGCTGCTACTAACTGGCATCTTGTTTTTGTCAGGGCTAATCAGCAGAACCCGGGGGCCTGACTGAGATACCATTGTTTGCCACCCCTGTCGCCAGCCTGAGGCCTACATACGCTCCCCCCATGAGGGTGGGGTGTGTGTCATTGCCGAGCTGACACAGCCTGACTTGTCAGGAGGCTGAGCCAGGGTGCTGGGATAGAGGGGAACTTGCCTTCTCCCTGCTCTGGGTGGAAAAATCTGACCAGACGAAGACATACTCCATGTGACCGCACACTTGCTATTCTGGATCTTCAGCCTTTGTGCCAGCTTGCTGCTCCCTTCTCCCCTCTCCTGGTTTTTGTGCTTTCAGAATGAAGGGGTGGGAAGAGGCATTGAGAGCACAAACTTTGTAATCCCACAGACCAGTCTGCAGCTCAACTGCTTACTAGATGCACAGCCCTGGGCCAGGTACCTGTCCTCTCTGTGTCTCGTTTTCCTTATCCATGAAACAGGGATGAAAGGAGTGCCTACCTCATGGATTATTGAGGACCAAAGCAACAGGTGACAGCTCTAAGGTGCTTACCACAGTGCTGGTCATAGAACGAGCAACAGGCCTGGGACAGACTGCTAGGCTGCAAATCGCAGCTCTACTGTTCACTACCTAATTGACCTGCTATAAGTTATTTAACGTCTCTATGTCCCAATTGCCTCATCTGTAAAATGGGGCTAATCAAAGTCCTTATTTCACAAGATCATTGTAAGGATTAAACGAATTAGCCTTTATTAAGTGCTTAGAATGGCTGGTGCCTAGCACAAGCTCAGTATTTGTTAAAATACACAGGTGCCAATACATGTTGACTATTATTTTTATTATCTTTCTATTCTTTATTTTTATGAAATCATAATTGTGTACATTGGTGCCATCATGGGGCACAATGTGCTGACTTCATATACAATCTAAAATATTTTCATTGAACTATTTATCATAGCCTTCATGGCCTTTTAATCATTATATGAAGACATTTATTTTCTACATTTAGTAATTTTCACTTGTACCCTTCTAAGATGCACTGTAAGTGTGATCCCGCCAATCACATTCCCTCCACCCACCCTCCCCCCTCCTCACCCCTCCCCACCCCTCCCTTGCCCCTTTTCCCATTTCTTGTGCTATAACTGGGTTTTAGCCTTCATATGAAAGCTATAGATTAGCTTCATAGTAGGGCTGAGTACATTGGATACTTTTTCTTCCATTCTTGAGATACTTTGCTAAGAAGAATAT
>CAUYON010015190.1:0-29499 GCA_963573935.1 Arctocebus calabarensis
TGTGTGTGTGCATGTGTATACGTATGTGCCTGTGAGTGCACTGTGTGTGTGTGCATGGCTATGTGCATGTGTGTGCACTGTGTGTGTGTGCATGTGTATACGTATGTGCATGTGTGTGCACTGTGTGTGTGCATGTGTATACGTATGTGCCTGTGAGTGCACTGTGTGTATGTGCATGTGTATACGTATGTGCATGTGTGTGCACTGTGCATGTGTGCATGTGTATACGTATGTGCATGTGTGTGCACTGTGTGTGTGCATGTGTATACGTATGTGCCTGTGAGTGCACTGTGTGTGTGTGCATGGCTATGTGCATGTGTGTGCACTGTGTGTGTGTGCATGGCTATGTGCATGTGTGTGCACTGTGTGTGTGTGCATGTGTATACGTATGTGCCTGTGAGTGCACTGTGTGCGTCTGTGCATACGCGCACGTGTGCATGTGTAGTGGGAAGCAGGAGGCAGGTGTGTCCCCCTCAAGTCCAGAGAGGACCCATCCTGAGGCAGGCAGGCCCAGGACCTCAGCAGAGGCTCTCACAGTGTCCAGGAGCCTAATGAGGGTCCTAAACAAGGCGGCCGTGCTGATCATGAAGCCACATGTTTGTCTCCAGGATCCCCAAAGGAAGATAATGCCACAGTTGTCCTAAAGCCACAGGGAAGCCTCACTATTCTCTCTCCCATCAGGGTCCAAAGTAGAAGAGAAGAGCCAGGGCCTTGGACACACTCTCATAAAATCACCCGAGCAGCCGCTAAGGTGGGGACGAGCTCGGCCACTGCATGGGGGTCGGGGATGGGGGGGCACCTACCTGGACTTCACGAGTGTGGTAGGCGATGATCAAGCCCAAAAGGATGAGGGTGGACAGACTGATAAGGCATTTCAGGGCCAACGAAAACATGGAATCCTGCAGGAGAAACGGAAAGTGAGGGTTAGGGAGGGCCAGGAAGGAACGTCTCACCTTACACTGAGGCTGTGTCAAGGGAAAGGACAGAGGACAAAGGAGGGACTGTCACCAGCCCTCCAGGGGCACAGAGTAAGCCTGAGCCACAGAAAGCCCTTGCACTTGGCCTGCCAGCTCCATCTCTGCAGCCATCCCGAGCCTGTCTCCTGGGGTTAAATTGCATCTGCACTCCAGGAGAGCCCTGCTCGGGCGTGAGGTGCTGTGTCTGTCAGACACACAGGGCTCAGCCTGCTGATGTCATATTCACACTTTTTGCTTCTGTGTTCATAAGTCATGTGAACATGATTCGTTTTTGTGCAGCTATTATACGGCTTGGGTATCAATATTATGCCAGCTTGGCCCGTTTTCTCCTAACAAACCCAACCCAGAGGGTTTCCTGAGGTAGAATTCTTTCGGGAATGAATTAGAATGTCCTAGGAACTCTGTCATTGCCTGGCTCAGGCCAAGGGCAGAGGAAGGAGGCCAGGGCCGAAGAGGAGCTTCTGGAGACAAGGGGACTGCAGGGACAGAGAGGAGCCTTGTGCCTCCCACTAGGTCCAGGTATGTGAGTGAGCGGCCACGTGCCCTTTGCCGCATCCTTCCCACCCCAGCACAGCTTAGAGAGCCTATGGCCTCAGGCTATACTGCTGCTTAGAGTGGCCTTGGGCTGCTCATGACACCTCCCTGCACTTGGGTACCACGCTTCTGACACGATGCTGTCAGCACCTCCCTCATGAGGCTGTTGTGAAAATTCAGGAGTCAGTGTGTGTGAGGTCCTAGGACGGTGTTGCCGTGTGAGTGTGAGCTGGGGGTGAGTGTGAGCTGCTAGCATCGTGTATTTGCATTCTCTGCAAATTGCCCGTGGGCTGGACTTGACCCCCACCCTCCCAGGTGTCTGTCTGGGTGGAGGCAGGAAGACAGGGACAGCTCTGAGAAACAGCAGCACAAGAGTCTAGGAAGCACCCTACGCCCCCAAGCCACGCTCAGCCCTGACAGGCCCACGCACACAAACAGCCCTGTCCTCCAAGGGCTGGCAGTCACAATGACACCTGGTCTCCAAAAGGCACCTCACAGTTTACAGGGCAGTTTCACGTGGTGTTCTTGTCCACCCTCTAACAGCCCCTATAGACACTCCAGGCAGAGGCCCAGAGGGGTGAGCGCTTATGCCAGAACTCAAAGCCGAGACCTGACTCTCAGCCCGGAGTACTGCCCACAAGCCCCCCGGTCCACTCAGCAATGGGAAGCAGGGTAGCAAAGTGTGAAATGTCATTTAAATGGGCCTAATGGATACCTTAAAGCAGCCATGGAAGGTAGAATATGATTAATCGCCAAGCGAAGCCTCTAGGAGAGATAGGAGATGGGTCACAAAAGCTTTCAGAGGGGGACATGAGCAGCAGCTGAGGTCTACAATTCGAGGTGGTCTTGCCCAGTAGCACCACGAGAGTGAGAGGAAGGCTTGGAGCTCAAGTCCAGACTTCCAGAGACACAAGTCCACACGTCAGCCACCCTCTGTGGGCATACTGCCTGTCCGTTGGTCTCACTGTCTAACACCATTACCGAGACCTGCTGTGTGCTGGGCACATGCTAGCACTAGAGACATACAGAACTGGCAAAGTTCATTCATTTGTTCACCTTTCACAATCCAGCCACTTCCCATCTGCCGAGTGCCCACTAGACACCCCGCAATGCCAAGAGGCCTTGCCCACTAGCGGCCTGGCTTGTACCCAGATTGTGACTCTCCACCCTGCATGGGCTTATCCAGCTATGGAACAAGGTCTCCATCCCACCCCACCCACAAGGTGGTGAAGACACAGGCCAGCCTTCCTTAGCCTTGTCCAGGGTGTGAGGGGCGTGGAAGGGGGCTGGGACCATGCCAGGCCAATATGGGCACACAAACAGTGGGCATAGCTCTGGCCTCAGGATATTTCAGTCTTCAAAATTGCTTCTTGGTGCCTGGAGCTCCCCAATCGTAAACCCTAGATGGGCTGAAAAGAGCAAGCAGCGGATTCAGGGTGCAAGGACTGCTTAAGGACAGGACAGATCCCTTGCAGGAATGAACTGGGGACGGCTCAGTGTTTTCCAGGCAGAAATGACTGTAACTTTCTTTTCAGAGGGGGTCTCCCCCCTAGGGAGGATTTGGGATCAGCTGCACATTTCAGCCTCTGATTTGTTTCTTTTGGCAGAAATTAACTGGGATCAGAATCCAAGCCCATCTCTACCATCTTTACAGGAAGAGGTGCAGGGGAGGGACAGGTGCCTCTTCCTTTTGTCCTGAAGCTCAGAGCCTCCCCATTCACAGCCCACCTGCCCTTAACTCATACAGCCCAGGAGGACCAGGCTGTGTGCTGGACCACTGGGGCCTCGGGACACACGACATAGGTCCTCGCATTCGCCACTACACACCAATGAAAAGTGAACCAGCAACCATTTCTAACAGGTGGAAAATGCACTGAAGACGTCTGGCTGGACTAGAAATCTTTCCTGTTTGTTAATAATGTTGAATTATCATCTTTGCCTCCTGAAAGCCAATGGAGCTGGAAATGGATAGGGTTCTTTAGTGGTGGTGACACAGGATGCCTGCCACACCCCAGGTGCTCACTCAACTCCCATCCAAGGGCCAAAATGGGACTTGTGGACTGGAAGGCGTCCTGCAGTCAACAGGTCACTACTTCCCCTCAGACTCAGAGCTTCAACACCAGAATATTCATCCTTAGCATACAGGAATGCTTAGGATTTCTATCTCATTCACCAAAAGTCATTTTTAAAGCCATTTATTCCTACATGCCCCCAAAATATTCACGTGGTTAAATATGTTTGAGACCGGCCAGTGATAGAACACTACACAGCCACTAGAGAACACTTTTGTGGAGGATATTTGAAGACTTGAAAAAAGGTTAATGATATGATATCAAATGAGAAATTCAGACCCCAAACTATATATATATATTATTTAGAATACATTGTCATTTTCAATTTTTTTTATTTTTTTTAATGTAGAAAAAGACTGAAAATACATCAAATTACTGGGGTATTTTTCTTATTGCCATTTTTCTTTTCTCCTCAAAATTTCTACGAGAATATACTATTCTTATAATTGAAAAATTTTTTTGGTTTTTTGGTTTTTAATCTGAGCCCTGGACTGCTAGAAAAAGGCACCCATGTAGACAGAGTGGGTCATCTGTATTTGTGACATGGCAAGCACCCTGCCTCGGCTGTGGGCAGACTCACCCCTCTGTGGGGACAAGGCTGTGAAGCGTCAGTCTTCCAGAGACCGTCTTACCTTCTCAATCCTATTTCCCTCATCTCTTGCTGTCCAATGTCATGGCACCCAGGTCTCAGCCTGAGGATACACTCTCCTGCCAAGGAGAGACTGGGGCCTTGTGTGACCTGTGGCTGGGTGGCCCACCCTGGGCTCTGGATGGCTCTGTTGCTGTGCTGAGTCACAGTCTGCCGGGATCTGTGGCACCTGCATGTGCATGGTGCCACCTGCACAGCCAGGTGACATGCTGAGTGCTGTGCTTAGTAAGTGTGTCTTCAAACTGCTTAGCAGTAATACTTTCCTTTGTATCTAACACTTACTGAGTCCTAATTATGCACCAGCCCCTAGAATAGGTCTTCTACATACTTCCCCTCAAATCCTCACCCTAATAGGTCACAATGTTGCCATTTCACTGGTGGAGAAAACTGAGGAACAGGTAGGCTAAGTGACTTTCACAAGTTCACACAGCTGCTCTGTACCAGATTTTTCTATATACCATGCTTTCCCCTGCTATGAAATGATGTAGGCTCCCACGTGGGATGGTAAGTTCCTGACAGCCAGCAGAGTCTGGCTCCACCCACCAGGTGCTGCACAGGAGGCTCCAGGCAGGGTCGACCTGAACTCCTGAGAGTGGGTCAGGAGTTCTGTGGGTCCCGGTCCTGTTCCAGCCATGAGCCACCCCTTCACAGGCCTGTGGTTTCTCACTGATGACAAGAATCTGTAATGAAGCACAACTGTGGGGCCTAATGTGCAAGGAGAGCATCAGGAATCCGCTTTTACAGAGGAGGAAGCTAATGCTTTAAGAAGTTACAGAACTTGTCCAAAGGGCATGGCCAGCAAGTGGCAGAGGCAGGATTTGTAGAAGCCAGAATTTACACCCAAACCTATCTGCGTCCAAGTTCCCATGCCCAGCCCGGGCCCCAACACCCTCACCTGCTCCTACAGTGGTGCCTTGCTGGCCCTCCATTTTCTGCAGGGAGGCTTCTCGGCACAGCTCCAGCCCTTCCTCTCCTGAGGCTGTGTGGATGGTGATGGAGTGTGTTCCCTGGCTTCTGAGCCAGCCACATAAATTGCTCTCCTGGCCTGCCTTGGAGCTTCCAAAGACAGACCAGAATTGTAATGACCACGGTATATCTTCCCAGAGACTCTGAAGTTCTAAATGTGTTTTATCGTTTGGAACACTGCAAAGTACAGAAAGCTATGCTTATAGGCAGAGTCCTGGGGGGGAGGAGGGCCCGAACTGAGAAAAGGTTTGCAGGCTCCTTCCCCAACCAAGCCGACACCCACAAAGAACATGCATTTGTATGCACATGTGTCCTTTCATGATGTCTGTCACCGGCTGGAACCCCCACAGGGAAAGAGGGGTAACATCTAGGTCTGTACTAACTGGATTAAGGTCTGATGTGTCTCTCTGACATCCCTACGTTTTGTGCATTCAATTCGGGGAATTGATCTAGAAATCTTTTCTGTTTAATAAGGTGGACGTTTCCTTCAGTTTCATGGAAAGGCTCCAAACTGATTGACATTCAGCATCTGTTGATAACTATGGCTCTATGATGGTCGTCCTAATTAGACACTTGCTAATTAGTGCTATGCAAATGAAGCCAGCCTCTGTTTCACTAGCAGGAAAGACCACGCTCCTGGGAGACCCAGGCCCTTTCCTTGCGCATCCTTGCCAAACCCAGACTTCTTCCTTCCTCCACCCTCACCTGTCCTTTCCACTCCTTCTAATCCTTCACCCCAGGCATGTCTCAGTACAGGTTCCTCCTCCCAGGTGGAGCTGCCTCCCAACCCTCACCAGGCTCCCAGCATGACACCTGCCACCTGAGTCCTATTTGGGTCACTCCTCATCCCTCTGGATCCTTGGAGAAGCAGGTGATTCTGTCACAATGGGATAGGTGCCTCTGGGGACTGGAGAAGGAAGAAGTGTCAGGATCCTGATGCTTCATAGCCAAGAGCGCTCTGGAGGATGATTCCCGGGCTTGGATCGGAGGGCGCAGGGATCTCGCCTGCTGTGGCCAAGTCGCTACACTCTCCTATGCCTTTGTCCCCTGATAAAGTGAGCCTCCTGGACAGATTGGTCCCTGTACCTCAGCAAAGCAAGGCCAAGGCACTGCATAACATGCACATAAGTCACAGGGACACTCCAAATACACACGCCATCCTTTTGTTATAGCAATTTTCTTTTCCCAGGCATTTCTATACACAATGAAATGGAGGGGTATGTAATGGTCAGCCACAGCACCCACTCATACCATGTTCTCAAACAGAACACGGCAAGGCTATCTTTAGCCACAAGGACTAACCAGGAAGATTTTCATTGTCTCCTTCTGAATAACACGGGATTTTAAACCAAAAGGCCAGAATTCAAGTCATGTCTTTGCTACTTATTGGCTATGTGACACCAACCCAGTCCCTTAACAACTCTGAGCCTCTGGTTTCTTTTCTACAAACGGAACTATCCTCACTTTACTCACCAGTCCTAGGGGATGAGATGAGATCGTGCGAATAAAAAAACCCATGATTTTCCCACAAAGAGAAGCTCTCGTTCTTTCCTGGCCCAATGACCTCTCTCTTGCTACACAGACATGGGTGCAGGTAACTCAGCTGGTCCTGGGTCTACAGCCCTGGCTGCAGCTCCAAAATCAGTATTTTGTGGTTACAACAATTTAGAAAGAGACCTCTCAGAAATTTCAGAAAGACACTGTTGGGAGTTAGCAGTGGCCAAACTCCTGCTTGCTCACCATTCACACAACATGCACTCACTGAGCTTCACCGTGTCCAGACATCGAGCTGACACCTGCAAAATGCCAGGGAGTCCCCACCCTTCAACCCCACCTGCCATGCCTGAGTCTCCCCCACAGGAGTCCCAGGAGCTCATCCCAGGGGCTGCCCTCAGCACCATCATCACCCCTCACCCGTACACCCCTCCTCCCTGCTAGGCACCTGCCCTGACCTCTCTGTTCTGCCCACAGTGCAAAGTCAAGAAGAGACACAAGGTCAAGAAGAAACAAGCTGGCAACAGGGCAGGAAAGGGGGCCCTGGAGGGCGCATGGGGCTGGGCCAGTCAGAGATGGATGAGGAAGCCAAGTTAAGAGGGATGACCTGCAAGTGGCTCCCAGTGTCCTGGACAATAGGGCTCACACAGCACAGGGCCAGGCCAGTGCACAGGAGGCCAAGCTTATGGCACCTTCCCACCTACCTATGCCCATCGTGTGGGGGAGGACGCCTGCCATAGGGGGAGCTTTCACTGCTGCCCTTCCTGCATCCTGGCCACCTCACAAGAAGCTTCTGTTCTGGGCTCACCCCCACACCAGGGCACGCTGGAGACAGAGAGCTAAGGCTAAATCATCCGTGCTGTCCTCTAAGTCCCAGGTGCAAAAGCAAGATCATGATGAGCCAGGGAACCAGTGTTGGGAGGGGCACCTGAGCTGGACCCATAGGCAGATGGCTCCTGGAGGCCGTCCACATTCCTTCCTCAAACGGCATCTGCAAAGCCACCATCAAAGCTGGAGGCTGTTAGTTACTTAAATATTACTGGTAACCTTAGCACCAAGAGCCCACCAGTCTGCCCTGGGCCCCACCCACATTCTGACCACACCAGACAGTTCCAGTTGACGCTGTCCTGCTGGTGGCCAAGCCCCTCCTACCATCTGACCCTCTCTGCTCCACCAGAGCAGAAGCTCCTGAGGGCAGGATGTTTAAATTTGGCCTGCTTACCCTACAGCCCCATGCCTGGAACACTGTCCAGCACGTGGCAGGTCAGTAAGTATGAACTGAGTGCTGAGTATCTGAATGGGGTGAGATTCTGACATATGTCAACCAGGCAGACACTTATATCCTGAATTTTCAAATTCAGGGAAACTGAAAAAAGATTATCAAAATTACAGCTAACTTTCACTGAGCACTTGCCATAGGCTGGCACCGGTCTCCTGCATTGTCCCTTCAGACACCCTGTGGCCCCAAATGAGCAATGAAGATGCTGAGGCCCAGGGAGGCTCAGGCATGAGTCCCCAGTGCCCAGGGGAGCATGGAGGCTGGACTCACACCTGGCAAGGTCATGTGGAGTCTGTGCCCCACCTGTCTCATGCTCCTCGAGGAGGGCCCAGCTGTGAACCTTACTAGGTGATGGATAGCAAACAGCTGTGACCAGGATGGGCCTGCACTGACTCTGTAAGCCTGGCCCAGCCAGACCAGGCCTGGCGGGGAGAACAGGTGGGAGACTCGAGTGAGGGAGGTCAGAGGTTTAGGAACAGAACTCATCACGTCAGGCTGCCCCGGGGCCTTTCTCTAGAGAAGATGGCATCTGTCTGTGGGACCTCATCCAGTTAATAACAAGGGCATTCAGGTCTGAGCAGAGGGTGGACTGGTAATGTTTAGTGAAGCCAGAGTGACTAGGACACCAATTAAGAGGAAATGATCCTCCTGAGGCCTGGCTCTCCCGCTGTGCTATGCCCCAAGGCCAGCAAGAAAAGGTCATTTAGAAGACCAGTTCCCAAAATACCACATCAGACGGGTCACCCCTTTAGGCCGCAAACATAATTCCAATTAAGGAGATGGCTTCCGTTATTTACAAGGTCTGGGCAGAGGGGACCTGGCATGGGGTGAGCTCTCTGCTTGCTTCTAATTTATTTCCCTGCCCCATTTACAATACTGGCAGAGATTCCATGTGACTCGATCAAACTTTTATTATATGCCTACTGTGTGCCAGGCACTGCACTGAGGTAAAATACACACAATGAGATCTCTTTAAAGGCAGTTTGGTGCTTGCTGAGTCTAAAGGAACCAAAGACTGGCCCGCTGAACACTTTTGGACTCAAAGCAGCCCTCAAATGTTAGTCGGGGATGGCTGTGGAGCAGCACAGACTCACGGCCCGAACTTGGACACAGAGGTAGAATGCAGCCAGATGGGCTACACCCCACCCTGTGGGGAGGGTGAGCATGGGGCCCACCCTTCCCCACCTGAGGGGTCTCAGCACCCCCCAGAACTGGATCAGACTCTTCAGGTGAGATCTGGACACTGACTTTCTAGAAACCATCTTGGTGATTTTAACATGCAGGCCAGGCTCTGTCCAACCTCAGACAGTTGGACAGCCACACATGAGCACTGGGTCCCCAGGCTCTTGAAGTCAGAGGGAAACTTGGGAGCCACCAGATCTAGTGGTGCTTGGGTTCCCTCTGAGCTTCTTGGTATGTGGTTGTCAGTCTCTGAGGTTACCTTGGGCTAAGAACCCACCCTCAGTGAAGCCCTGAGGACTCTACTTTGAACAGCTCTTTTTCATTTTTCTTTCTTTCTTTCTTTTTTTTTTTTTTTTTGTGATAGAGCCTCAAGCTATCACCCTGGATAGAGTGTAGTGACATCACAGCTCACAGCAACCTCCAATTCCTGAGCTCAAGCGAGTCTCCTGCCTCTGCCTCCTAAGTAGCTGGGACTACAGGAGCCCACCACAACGCCCAGCCATTTTCTGGTTGCAGCCACCATTGTTGTTTGGCAGGCCCAGGCTGGATTCAAACCCACCAGCTCAAGTGTACGTGGCTGGCGCCTTAGCCCGTTGAGCCACAGGCGCCGAGTCTGAACAGCTCTTTTTCAAAAGCGTCTGTTCCCCAGCAAGGCTACCTAAGCAAAGGCCTCTGCGAAGCCCTGCTCTGATCAAGGTACCACAGTGCTTATGCTGGGTCCTCAGCAAGTGAGCCCCTCCCCGGAACACACAGAAAAGCACTGAAGGCTGGTGCCCGCCTCTCGTTCCACATGAGGACGCCAGCTGGAGAGGCAGGCTTGGTCCTCTTACAAACCTCAGAACCCAGACAAGGGGGTTCCCAGTCCGTGCCCAAAGGGCCGAGTAGTCATGCCTACCCTGTTTTTACTATTTACAAAAATATGACCTCCAGCCCCTGAATTCATCATCTGTTCCTCGAAAGGATCCCTACTCTTGAAGTCACCTCCAAACCTATCACCTAAGTTACAGTTTCTTTCCTTTGCTAATAAAAACTAGCTCCCGATTACATTTTGTCCTACCCTTGGCCAGTCAGCAGTTACATTTCTCTTGTGGTATCAAAAGCCCCCACAAGGCTGGGCGAGGTGGTTCAAATCTGTAATCCTAGCACTCTGGGAGCTAAGGAGTTCAAGACCAGCCTGAGCTACAGTGAGACCTTGTCTGTGAAAATAGCTGGGTGTTTTGGCGCGTGTGTATAGTCCCAGCAACTTGGAATCCTGAGGCAAGAGAATCACTGGAATCCAAGAATTTGATGTTGCTGTGAGCAATGACACAACGGCACTCTGCTGAGGGTAACAAAGTCAAACTCTGTCTTAAAAAGATAAGGCCCCCAGACCCTCTCCAGCTTTGACATGAGCCCACCTGCCACTATGCATCAGGCTCTAAAGACCTGACACTAACCTTGCCTTGAGAGAGGTGCTCACTAAAGGCCTCTGGTCTCAGCCCCACATCCATCCTGGCAGCCTGGGAGCACAGGTTACAACAAAAACCTTCCCTGAAGCACCCCTAGGTATAGCCCTGCAAATACTTACTGCCCCGTTCCCCAAGGACACGGCCCCACATTTCACTCAGATCGCAGGAAACCCTATTTTCTTAAATCTTCTAGAACATTTGAAACAAATGTGCTTTCTGGATGGCTTGCTTTAAAGTAATTTTGTTTTCTCTTATTAAAACCTATCTGGCCCCCAAACCAATAAAGCAGCAGGAAATCACTTGGCTCTGCAGATAGCTGCGCGCTCCCTGCTAAGCTGGGTTTCCAGGTAGAACGGAGCTGGCATGGCCAGGCGCATCCTGCCCTGGTCCTCCACCTGCAAGACTCCCTGACTGCAGGGACCATAGGCAGACAGCTGCAAGGAACTAGCCAAATGCTTTTCACGTGGCTGTGACCTGAAATAAGAGCACTGATTTGAATCACCTGTAGTGCAGAGTCATACTTCTTGAGGCCTACAGGCCACGCCCTCCCTCCCCACCTCATCACCTCCTGCCCCCACTACCCCTCTGCTCCCTCGGCCTCTGCACCAGACGCCGAAGCAGAACCGAGGCCAGTCCCTCCAACCTTCCCAGGGAATCCCAGGGTGGAGACAGCCTGCCACTCCAACCTGGAGCCAGGAGGCAAACCCATTCTTAGCCCCACTCTGGGCAAAATGGTCCCCCGAGCCTGGCAAGGATTGGCCCAAATGAAAATTTTTAAGACACCCAGAAATCACATATGGGGAGAAAAACAACCGCCCTGGAGTTTCCCCATAAGGAGCAGCTCCACCAGCAGCCCAACCCTGTGTCCTGGCCCACGACAGCCAGTCTGAGGACAGTGTCCCCTTCCTCCTTGCCTACACCCCAGTCCTACAACAAATACGAGACAAGTCTTCCAGCCAACATCCATCTAGTTCAACCCCCACTGTGAGGAGGAAACTGAGGCTCAGAGAGCCCCTGTCCTGCCCAAGGCCACACACCATAAACAGTGGGCACAAACCTTCCACACAAAGGGTGGGGTCCTGCCCGGCTGAGCACTTCCCCAGGGGCAGGGCCAGCCAGAGCCCCCACCCCCTTCAGCGGGTCAGCTCACTGTGGAGAGAGAATGTTTCCTACGTAGCTCACTCAAGGGCAAATCAGGAGAAATGATAATTACCTACTCCAGGTCCTCTATCTTCTTTTGGCTTAAAAGTACAAAAGCTTAAACATAAATAAAAGGAAATGGTCTGGAAAAATAACCAGTTGGCATGGAACTACTGGCATTTCAGCGCTGCATAAGAAGGTGGAAATACTGTTTTTCAGAAACTCAGCATAGCCCTGAGTTTTCTAGCCACTTGGCACAGGTTTTTCAATTGTTTAGATGTGATGGACGAGGTTGATAGCAGTGGTAGAGACCAAGCACAGGCCTAGCGTGATGCTCTGAAACACTCCTTCTCACTAGCTCTCTCTCACCAAACTGTGGCCAGCCCGCCTGCCTTCTACTCTAAGGTGCCATCAGTTCCAGGAGTGGGGACCACATAAGCCACATGACTGCCCATGTGCACGCAGGCTCATCTGAGAGCACTGAGGAAGCCAGAGGCCGAGGCTCAACCTGTGCAGAGCTCTAGGAAGTGGGAGGCGTGGAGGCTCCCTGGAGCCAGCATAGCACGTACAGTGCACTCTCAAGGAATCTCTCAATCCCCCCACATATTTATTTTATCTACTTCTTCCTCCGAGGGCTTCCATCTCAGACAGGAGCTCATTCTACCCCACCTGCTTCAAGTCAGAGCTTTCTCAAGGCAGCAGGACCCTGCCGTCCCCTAAAGGTACTGCTCTGGGGACTCTCTATAGACTCAGACACCACTAGGACCCCCAACTGCCTGTTGCCCAACAGGCTATCCACCCATGTTTACACAACTAGCAAGCAGAGGACCCAGACTTCAAACACAAGTCTTCTGACTCCAAGCCTGGAATTGGAGAAGACCCAGGCAAAGTCCCCGGTGAGTCCCCAGCCCTTGCTCTCCACAAATGTGGCCACTTGTTCCCTTCTCCTGAAGCCAGATGTGCTGGTTCTCACCCTTTGAGCTCTACCCATTTCCATAGCCACAAAACTCCCTGATCCCAGCCAGCTGCCCACTACCTGCAGCCATGGGGTCAGCCATGAAGGAAGCCAGGCCAAAGGCTGAACCATTTGGCACCATCACCATCTTTAACATCCATTAAATGAGAGTAAAAAGTCCTTCCTTCCAGGGTTGTTATGAGAAGACAAGATTATAAATGTGGAAATGCTTTCCCAGTTAAGTGTCCATGAGCCTAGAACAGTCTTTGTATAGGATGACAGTATACCCAAGTTTACCAGGGAAGTCCAGTCCATGCCTGTTGTCTGACATTATTACTATGATTATAATATAATATTCTTAAAATGTCCCAGTTTAGACAAGGAATCACACGATCACCTTATGTAATTTGCTCTTAAGGAGCTGATATAACTGGGGTCCCTTCCTCCCTCTGCCCCACATCCCTAATTGTTGACCCCACTTTGTGTGCTGAGAAGAGTTGGGTACAGGGTCTCCATTAGCAGGCCCTAGCCAGGCATCATTTTGCTGGATCAAAGAAATTATTAGTAGACACCATTTTTAGCAAGGCAGTGTTACAGTGCCTGGATTAATTGCAATTAATTACATGTCGCCCTTTTAAGGTTAATTCCATCAATTAGGGACAGAGTCATGTATCCAGCCTGCTTTAAACCTTGGTGGCTTCTCAGCATGGAGGAGGCTATGACCATGGAGAAGGCTGAATGTTAGAACGTATTTGCCCCTGAATCATTGTGTCCTGAACGTCAGTTTAGGGCTTTCCTGTTTACAAGGCATTTTCCTGCACAGTTTCCTGTCTGATCCCTGGGAGGTAGGAAGAGCCACTCCCATCTCACAGATGGAAAAGCTGAGGCTTGGAACATTTAAGCCAGCGGTTCTCAACCTGTGGAACGAGACCCACAGGAACTGTATTTTTTTTTTTTTTTTTTTTTGAGACAGAGCCTCAAGCTGTCACCCTGGATAGAGTCCCATAGCATCACAGCTCACAGCAACCTCCAATTCCTGGGCTCAAGCGAGTCTCCTGCCTCTGCCTCCCAAGTAGTTGGGACTACAGGCACCCGCCACAACACCTGGCCATTTTTTGGTTGCAGCCGTCATTGTTGTTTGGTGGGCCCGGGCTGGATTCGAACCAGCCAGCTCAGGTGTACATAGCTGGCGCCTTAGCCTGTTGAGCCACAGGCGCTGAGCCAGGAACTGTATTAAAGGGCCGCAGCTTTCGGAAGGTTGAGAACCACTGATTTAAGCAATTGTCCAAAGTCACAAAGTTAGGATCCCAAGTCCTTCTAACACTGTGTTACCAGAACATTTCCAAGTCTTCTTCACAAATCAATGAGTATGACTTAGGAGCTCTTTGGAATGTGACCCTAACTTTAACCCATGGCCAGGCAGCAGGGACAGTGCCTGAAGGTGGCCAGAGGCATCCCTACCAAGGAGTCGGTGGGAGACATAAAGACCCAGAACCTTCCTTCTAGCATTCAGTAACAAGAGCAAGGCGAGGGTGGGATTCCCACAGGCCCATCAGGTGTCTCTAGCAAGATGTTGGAGCCAGAGGAAGGCTGTGGGATCTTGGTGGGCTGTGTCTGGGCCCTGCTCCACTACCATGTCCTGCACCTGCCACAGAAAGTGAGTTCTAATCAGATCTCCAAGATCACCTGGTCTGAAGCTTCATTGTTTGGACGGGGAGACTGAAGACCAGGCAGGGAATAGCTAGTGTCCAGCCCAGCTTGCCCTGGCCTTGAGCTCCTGGTGTCCTCCTGACCATGGAACCAGGTGCTGTCCCGAGCGCCTCTCTCATGGGAATGTTTGCTGCATCTTTTCTCCTTTTCAGCACCCTCGTCTCACTCTCCTCACCCACACTCTTCCCTCTCGCACTATTTCTGTTTTCCCGGGAACAGGCTTTAGAAGGGTCCAGGTCTGAGTGGAACAGCTAGAATGCGAGACCCCAGGGCCCCTGGGCTCTCCACACAGCACTCACTCCAGACTCTGGGCTGCTTCGTGGCTGGGCCTGTGTCCCTTGTCTCCCCACCCCCATCACCTCCTGCAGAGCTTGGCACATAGTAGGTACTCAACAAACGCTTGGTGAGCAAATGAATGGACACAATGTTATGCCCTAGTCCCAAGGAGAAAAGAATCAAGAAAAATCACTCCACTATCCATCTCATCCTGTGGTAGTAAATAGCTCTTAGAATTGGGGAAAAAAAAATCTGATCACCTTTAATTTCCTATTCCACTGACTAAACAGATACTTATTTGTTTGGAGTCCACTGTTTAAGACTTTGAATAAAACAGCAGTGATCAAAGACCTGGAAAGGCCCAGCCAGCTCCTCTCCAGCACCTTGCCCTGTGCTCTGGGCCTGGGACAAGGTCAGGAAGGCAGCAGAACAGATGACGCTTGCTGGGGAAAGCATGTCTTTCCACCCTCCCGTCTTCATGGCCTCCTATGGATGTGGCCCTGGGGGTCCTTGGACAGGAAGAGACAGTTCTCTCTCCAGGGCAGCCACTGCAGGTGGTGGCCGCTGAGCCAGGCCAAAGCAAAGGGAAGAGGCCGCAGTGGCCAAATGCGCTGACGTCTCTCCGCACAGACGTCACAGTGACTCTGGGCAGCAACCTGCCTCAGCTGCCTCTTGTCACTTGGGGGAAGGTGGAGTAGGGGTCTAGGCCCAGGGTAGGGAACCGTTCCACTGAAGAGACACAGCTGGGCCCAGAGCTATGTGCTAGGGGAGCCAGGTGGCCTGGGGCCAGCAAAAGCAAGGTCCCCACAGGGCTGGGAGAAGAGAGAATAGCAGCCCTCAAGCCTCTCAGGTCAGGGTGGATGCACCTCTCTCCCTCCAGCTGCCACCAGCTGCTGACTATGGTGGGACAGCCAGGAGACAGGGCTCAGGTGGCCAGAGGCCACTGCACTAGCAAAAAGCACAGAGTGTGGGGGTCAAAGAGGAAGGTGGTAATGAGTGTGGAGAGTGTCAGTGCTGGGACAGGCCTTAGAGTCCCCTCATCTGACACGCTGGAACACCAGGCCTAGACTTGGCCAAGGTTACCCAGCTCTAGACCCAGATCTGGAATCTAGAGCTAGAATCTAGCTCCCGAGATTCCCCGGCCGGCACTCTTTCTGCTATAGCAGGGAGATTCCTTAGCCAGGAATTTAAAACACAAATCCTGCCATCCCATTCCTCAATCTCTGTTGCAGCTCCCACAGCCTCTGGGATGAAGGTGTATCCCACCCAGGGTACCTGCGTAATCCCACCCTGCCACCTCCCCAGCCACCACCTCCCACGCACACCATAGCTCCCAGCCACAGTGAGTCACCAGGCACACGGCTGCAAAGTGCACAGAACTGTTGCTTCGCTGGACCCTTGCACATGGCCTATCCTATTCCTAGTCAACCTCTGAGACCAGCTCCTCCTCCAGAGCAGCCACTTCTGTGCCTCCTCTACCCATCCCATTTGGTCTCTTTGGGGGACAATGTAAGGCAGCATCTGTCTACCAGGCTGTGAGAGTGGGAACCAGGTCTTTGTCATCCTTCTGTTTCTTTCCCACCCCAGCACCGAGTAGAGTACCTGGTATGTGAGAAAAACTCCATTAATGTTTGCGGAATTGAGTAGCAAATTAAGGAGTGAAGGAACCCAGTAGCCTTGGCAGTGCCTTGTCCCTCATGCAGCTGCTTAGCCCACAGAAGGGTCAGTGCCTCTCGGGACACTCTGACCCTAACTTGCTTTCTGCTCCCCCTCCCACCCCGTGCTGGAGGGTGGTGAGGTCTCTGGCCATAGCCAGTCATGTGACACAGTAACTCCATGGGAAAAACAGCAACTGAGATGCAGGTAACCTGAGTGACACCCCCAGTTGAACAGCAATGAAAGAGCAGGCAGACTGGTAATGCAGTTGCTCCACTGACATCAAGTGAGGTGCAGCAGGCAGCCCCAGGAAGCAGGTGCCCCCCTGCTCCAAGGCTCTGGGTACCCACACCAGATGGGCAGCAGATCCATAACCCAAAGCAACTGAGTCCCAGGGACCCTCTGAGGCTCTGAGCAATGCAATTGATAGACCATTTGCCTCCCAGATGCTCTCTCCCTACACAAAATACAAATAGGACACGGCACCTGGTTTACATCTCCTGAGCACCACCAGCTGGCAGGGAGGGAAGGTGCCCTCAAAGCAAGATGACCACAGGGACTTGGCCTGGGGTCAGAAAAGATGCCACAGGCAGTCCACAAAGCTGGCAACCCACACCCCATGACAGAGGGCTGTCCAGAGCATAGAGCACACTCCACAAGGAAGGTAACTGAGCCCCCAGCTCAGCTCTTACTGGGCAAGGCCAAGGACTCCCTGCCACTTGCTGGGTCAGACCTGGCCACAGAGCACCTGAGCCTTCCAGAGTAGCCCTCAGCCCCAAGAGCATTTCAGGGGTCCTGGGCACAGATGGAAGTGCTTTGAGTGATGGAGCACAGAGACAAATAGGACAGGGTGTCAGGAGCCACACAGCAGAGCCACTTCTCAGAGCTACAGATGGCTCTCAGAGGGTACCAGCCACTATCCCCTTGCCAGGAGCAGGTGGGCAGAGAGGCCTGCAGAGCAGGGCAGGTCACAGGCTGAGACTCCTTGCCAGGAGTCGGGGTTTCTAAGACTCAGCACAAGAACCCAGCAGGAAAAGCACTGGAAATTGTACTTGGTCCGTGTAGTTTGTCTATTTGTCTCCTGCAATTTATCTAATATTTCCTGAAAGGTCGCCGGGTGGTGATTTCAATATCGTAGAATTTGTAGAGATGCTCTAAAAGAAAAGTACAAATTTCACAGGTTTATGCTGGCTTAAAGGTAATATATTTTATTAAAAGTATCTTTTCCGAGTGCGCTTTGAATGGGATTTGGTGACTGATTGGTTAGAAATCCAAAAGGCCTTAAGCTATTAAAAGATTCACTGTGAGTTTGGGAGAAAGAAACAGAAATCAGAGGCATCTGCAAAGGTGCAGGTGGTAGCTGGGGAGGGACAGTGACAAGGGAGGTCACGAAAGCAGGGAGCCAGGTAAAGGGAGGCGCTGATCACAGCCGAGTGTCACGCAGCTCCCAGAAATCCCAGTCCCTCATGTCCCTCTCTCTGCTGCTCCTTAGCTGAATCCACCTTTGTCACTCAAAGGTCAGTGAACAGAAGCTGCTGCCTAACAAGAAAGAGTCCCCGGATGTGGACAGAATGGTCTCTACGAAAACACCTTTTCCCTCAGCCCACCCGGAAGCATCAAGATTCCCTCCAAACAGCACAGCAGTGTGCTCCTGTGGAATAGGACATCCTGTGGGACAGCAAGAGACCTGAGGAGACACACATCCCTCACAGACTCGGCCCAGGTCTACAGAGCTGGGCTGGCAGGTCTAGGAAGCAGCCCCTGCCCCAAGCCGCCCACACCCACCCCCAGTCACCAGGCCCACAGCAGGTGTCCATTCACCTCTGGCCAGTACCTCCAGCCTCTGACCCCCAGGGGCCCTGTGGCAACAAGCATATCCATCCCAGGAGGGGACTCAGCCTAGTCAGAACCCTGGGGCCTGAAAGGGTGAAAGGGACAAGGGGGGGGACTTTTCTGGGTAAAGACCAGCCACATCAGGATCAGCACCCAAGACAAACTCACCATGAAATATAAATGACCGCCCCACACCAGACCCCACATTGCACAGAGAGAAAGGCAGGGTGAGGAATGATAAAATAATCGCTTCTACCCACCACGTTGTCCCCAGGTGCCTGTGTTATCATCTCTAATCCCCAACAAATGCTATGACAGTGGTTCCCAAGCTTTGCTGCACATTCATGCCACCCAAGTAGCTTCTTAAAATCCCCAGGTTCAGGCGGCGCCTGTGGCTCAGTGGGTAGGGTGCCGGCCCCATATACTGAGGGTGGTGGGTTCAAACCAGGCTCCGGCCAAACTGCAACAAAAAATAGCCGGGCGTTGTGGTGGGCGCCTGTAGTCCCAGTTACTCGGGAGGCTGAGGCAAGAGAATTGGCTAAGCCCAAGACCTGGAGGTTGCTGTGAGATGTGTGAGGCCACAGCATTCAACCAAGGGCAACAAAGTGAGACTGTCTCCACACACACAAAAAAAATCCCCAGGTTCACCTCTGAAATCAGAAGATCAGACCCTGGGGGCCAGGAATCAGCATTTTTTTTAAGATCTCCAGGGGATTCCAAATGTTGCAGGTTTGGAAACCACTGATAAAGGTGCTCTTATTACTCACTTTATTAATGAGAAATTGACACTCAGAGAGGCTGAGTCACTGCCTAAAGTCACACAGCTGACAGAGTAAGTTCATATAGCCCTGCCCCGAGCTCCCTGCACACAGTTCTCTCAGCTCTGCCTCCTGGACCCTTGGTCCACTCCCAGGTCCCTCTGCTCACAGCCAGGAGCAGGGCATGTCAGGAGGCAATGGGGCAGTAGGCCCTTCCCCTCCCCATCTGACACCATTCAGTTTTTTGCACAACGAATCTGGGCCTAGCAGGAGAGGATGACCAGGTGTGAGGCAGACACATCCTGGAGTACAGACATGTGACCAGGGGGGCAGGGCCAGGGAGTGAGGAAGGGGGACCCTTGGGAAGCCCAAGGTGGGGACCCCTATCTTCCCTGGTCATGTGACTCAAGGCAGGTCACTTCTCTCCCTGGGCTTCACATTCCTCCCTAGAACAAGGACGGGGCAGGACCATATATCTCAGTGCCCCACAGTTCAGGGCAGCCCCAGCCTTAGGTGTGAGTGAGTGTTCGAGAGAGTGGGCCAACTTAGCTCAGGTGAGCCTACATGGTGCAGGCACAGCAGGCCCCACACTCCCTGGCCAGGCCAAGGGGCCAGCACACCTACTGAGCATACAGCCAAAGAGCTGGGCCCTGGGGCAGCACTTCACCCCAAAGTCCATCAGCTCCGCCTCAGCCAATCGTACCCTAAGAGAGAAGCATAAGGTCTGTGGCCACCTGGCACTACCCCCTTTCTACCACAGCCCACAGCCTCCACTGCTGCTTCCTGGGTGCCAGAGTCTGCTGTCTACTCTGCAGGCTTTCCCTGGCCCCCTCAACATAATTAAATGCTCAATGCCACTTCTGTCCCTAGTTTCAACCTACCCCGCCTTGCATGTCACACTGTACTGCCAACTGCTCGCAGTGCAGCTACCACTGCCTCACGGGTAGAGTATGCATCTAATGGACTAGGACAGCCAAGTGTCGTAGTCTGGAAAGGGTCTTTGGAGGGAAGGCCTCCATAAGGCCCAGCTTTGCCATTTCCTGGCCAAGTGTCCAGGCCTCAACTTGCTTGCCTCTCCAGGAACTGGAGATGTCCATGCCCACCACTCAGCCAGGCTGATTCCTGTGTCCACCCACCATACAGAATTTCCCCCTCCCCAGGACAGGAAGCTGCCCTAGCCAGACAAGCGGGAACTTTCTGGAGAAGCCGGCTACCCAACTCTCACTGTGCCTGCCCAACCTTTGCACCAGGCCCTCAGTGACCGTCAGCCTGAGCACCCCACTCTCTGCTTCCAGAGAATGCCCACTGGACTCAGGTCTCAAGTACCTCTAAAGTCCCAAGATTAACCAGGGCTCAGGAAGGCTGGGAGGGGGATGCAGGAGGGCCTGACAGCCAGGAAGGCTGGGAGGGGGACGCAGGAGGGCCTCCAACGCAGTGGTCAGAAACACCCAGAAAGACCAGTGGGTGGGCAAGGCGTCTCTTCCAGACGCCTTCTGACCCTTTCCTCCCCTAGCACCTGAGAACAAGGCACTTGGCAAGAGTTACAATTGCAGACAGCACTTAACGAAGTCCAATGCTTCAGCAAGACAGACGTTTGGAGAAATAATGACCCAGGGGACGTCTCAGGGAAGACAGTGTGTACGCAGAGGGCGGCTGTGGGGTTTAATGAAGCCGGTCCTGCGGCAGAGGCGAGCCCAGGGCAGCACCTTCCTCCACACAGCCCCTGCAAGTGGGAAGGGGCCGCACAGCAGTCCTCAAAGGTACAGACACACAGCAAGCAGGGTCGGGCTGAGTCAGCACACAGCCTGGGACTAGGAAGGGACCATTAGGTGTCCCCTTCACATAGACTTGGGCAGGCCCTCACCCCACTCCTTCCCTCCCCATCCCTCCTCCAGCCTCCATTATGTAAATCAAGTGACTATACACATTTGCATAATTCCTGAGTTATTAGTACGTGTCTTGTCAAGCTTTTAGACTTTATAAAGCAATTTTTGCTACCTTTAATGGAGAGTCAGAGATAAGGTTCTAAAGAGAGATTTTCTGTCCTTTTTTCATTAAACACAAAACCATTCTCCAAATGTTAAGCCTGGGAGAGAGTAAGTGGCAGAAATGAAGTGACTTCAGTTGGAAATGTGACCACTTAGTTGACACTTGGGCCAGATACTGGACCAATTACAGGGCACATTGGCTGAGTCTCTTCCATACTCTGACCCTGCAATGGTCCTCAGTGTGGCAGAGGGGCAAATGCTGAAGACATTATGAATGTGACATCATTCCGGGTTCCTGGGTACCTCAATGGCAACAAAACCCAACTCCACATTCGTGTTGCTTTTCTATATTTCACAAAGCACTGTCATTCTGCTACCATGTATCTCACTTGGTCCCCGTAATGAGCCTACCCAGTTGGAAGGACAACTTCAAGCTCTGTCACCCAAGCTATAGCACCATGGCCACACTTCCACCTCCTGGGCTTAAGTGATCTTCCTGCTCCTAAGTAGCTAGGACTATAGGCATCTGCCAAAACCCCTGGCTAATTTTCCTATTTTTAGTAGAGATGGAGTCTCACTCTTGCTCAGACTGGTCTCAAACACCTGAGCTCAGGTGATCCACCCACCTCAGTCTCCCACAGTGCTAGGATTACAGGTGTGAGCCACCATGCCCAGCCAGAAGGGCAACATTTTTACTCCCATTTTAGAGATGAGGGAACCTGGGCCCAGAGAAGTAAAGTGATGCCCCTGAGATCACACAGGGCTCTCAGCATTCTTCTCACTACACCAGGCTGGCAAATACCCAGCCGTCCTCCACCTGCCAAATGTGGTGCTCCTCCCATGAGCTCAGGCGGCACCTCAGGGTCCTTCTCAACATAGCCCTCTGGCAGCTGGTGCCAATTATGCAGAGTTGATACCCAGATAAAACCTGTTTGCTCTTCCTAAACCATACCCTGCCAGCTCCTCGGCATCCAGCCAATGCCACCATGGTGCCACTGGCTTCTGGGAAGTTCTTCTGGACTAAGCTTAGCCTGGCTGCTCAGCCTCAGGAGCTCCAGATAGAGCCAGATGCCTCCGCCTTTGGGAGCAGATCCAGAAGGGCAAGGCCTTTGCCTGCAAGCCCAGGAGGTCTCTGGTCCTCTCCCTGTAGGGCCACACAGAATGCCTGAGGCCACTGTGGCCGGAGCACTCCTGCTTTAGAAGGCATCTGCTTCCAAGATGGATGCTGGCCTTGCTGGGCTGGCATGGCGCCCTCTAGGGCGTTCAGCCAGAAAAGGGGCCAGCACTGCCAGACCTCACACACACACACTGCCCTGGGGCCCAGTGCCTCAGCCAACCCCAAGGGACACACCTCCCACCCTGTACCCCCACTGAGCCCACTGAGCCACCACCACACCCCAGAGAGATGCTCCCACAGTCCTCCCACTTGGGCCCTTCCATACCCTTCCAGTAAACCTGTTTAAATAATAGTAATGAAACCCCAATGTATTCATTTGGATCCTCACAAACACGCCTGTTATCCAGACAGGAGAAAAGTGAACCCTGCCTTCCCCAATCCCCTGCCAGTCCATAAGCCTGTGGGGCAGCTCCAGCTCCTTTTCTTTCCTAGTCAAGAGGCCAGTCCCCTCTTGGAGGGTGGCAAGTAGCCTGCCAGTCTCGGGGAGCAGGGTGCACAGTGCCATGCCCGCCAGCACCAGCTGCACCCTGGCTGGGGGCTTTCCTTCTGGGACCCTCCAGCCCTGGCCTCTTGCCAGGCCAAAGGGGATGGAATACATCCTCTTTCTGACCATGACCAAAGGGCCAGCACAGGTCTCATCCAGCCCCTGCTGCAGCCGTCCCTCTCTGCAGCTCCTCACACCTTATTCTCCCCCCGCGTCACAGGGAGGCACCCTCCCCGACTCAGGTCTCCTGAGCTCAAAATCCACACTGCCACTGTGTACACAGCTCATTCTCCAAGCTCATCTCCAGCCTCCCCTACCAGCACTCGATGAGTTTGCTTCCTGGTGTTAATGGTGTTTTCTGGAAGCCTGTTAGGAGGGCAGGCGGGAGTCCCTGCCCCGAGAGGGGGCATTTATCACCGACCTTGCTTAGATGTGATGGGATATGATGGTAATAAAAAGCATACAGACTATTAAGTCTGTTTCACTTATTTTTTACATTCAGCATACTCCTCATTGTCTGCACCCTGAGCAGACTGCTCCCGCCCCTTGGTACCCCCACTGCCATTAGGTCTCTGCAGCCAGTCTCCATGGGCCAGGTCACATACGGGAGATAACAGAGCAAGGGACACACAGAGCAGAGAAAATTCTGCTTCTCTCTGGTGCAGCCACATTGGGGGTAGCCAGAGCCTTCAGAGACTGCCCTTTGGAGACTTACTGTCCCTACCAGAGGAGGGATGAATGTTGGCGAAGTTCCCTGCACATCCCTGCTGCTGCCCGTGGGCTTCACACCCATCTCACCCTCTCTGCCTCATTCACTCCCCAGCTATCTGCAGGGACTGTACCTTTCGGTCTCCGGGGACCCTCCTGACAACCCCAGAAGCACCGTCCCCACTGCTCTCAAGGAACCTGCACATCTGCCCAGGTCACACTGACAGAAGGGGAGGGCCAGGGTAACCTTCAGGTCTTTGGTCCCAAATCCAGGGCTTTTTCCTCTCTGAAGCCTGAGGTGGCCAGAACCTGTTGAGCCTGGGCAGAAGTCCAGGCAGCCTCTGGGAAACACCATCGCAGAGGGAGGCACCGAGGACACAGCAAAGCCGGAGACCACACTGGCCACACTGACCCATGACCCCACACTCCGGCTGCCAGCAAGGAGGCCGGTGTTTTGAAAAGTTGATTCTAAGGTAAATAGTAAAGGTGATTTATGTGAACCACAGATTTCTGCGAGAAGCCCACCTGGGATTTCCCCAGCTCCTCAAAGGAGACACCCAAGATAAGCCCATCTCAGCTGTTACCTATCTCCCAAGTACTCATCTCCTACACCGGCAGCACAGCCCTCGCCTCTCCCAACCCATCACGTCCAGTCCACCACATCTCGCCAATTAAAAAATCAGCCATTCACTGAGCTGAGAACGTTACACAGGTGAGTGCAATGTTCTCACAACTACCTCAAGGGCTAAGCGCTGTTGCGCCCACTTTACTGAGGTTCGGGGATGCCAGGCGACCTGCCCAGCCCTCAGCCAGGCATGAACCAAGTCACAACATGAACCCAAGAGTAGCTGGCTTCACCACTCTGCTGCCATCCTTCCCATCTCTCTGAAAACCGGCAGGAAGAGGGTGTATTCCATCGGCCTCGGCCAGGAGCCAGTGCTGATTGGCTCCAGAAGGCGTCCCCAGCCAGAGCGATGGTGCCGGCTAGTGCGGGCACTGTGCCACCCTGCACCATGGGGCCGGCGAGATGCCCGACTGCTGCCTCTCCCTCCAGTAAAGGACTGGTTTTTGAGTAGAGCAGGAAGTAACCAACCTGCTTAGACCACACACACAATCCAGACACGCAGCGGGGATGCAAAGTCCAACGCACTTCCCTCCCACTGCCCCCAGCTGGTCCAAACCTTCATCTCCTTCTCCAAAACTAGCACAAAAACACGGCTTCCAGCTCCGTCCTCCTCTGTGCCCTGCTAGAGCACGCACTGACCTGCTCAAACACCTCCCGTCGCTCCCTGTGCCTCAGTGCCAAAGCGTGCATGAGCAGGGGCTGCACGGCCCTCTGGTCTTCTCTTCCCCAGGGCCCAGGAAAACTTGCCTCCTTTGTCCCTCCAGTGAGATCACCTGACATTCTCCAAGTTGGGTCTCTGGCACGCCCCCCCTTCCTTCTGCTCAGAACACTCTTTTTTCCCTTTTACTTCAAGAAGCCCTATCTTCCTTCAAGCTCTGTCCCCACTCCTAAGACACCCGCAAGCATGCATATTCCCAGGCACGGCTGAACATGAGGCGAACCTTTTCACCGCATGAACCACAGTCAGCCTTGCCTCAGAGTGCCAGCAGCCTGAGTACCTCCCACCACATATGGCCCATCTCTGTGTCCCCCAACACCCCAGGACCGCTGCCTGCCACAGAGCAGGCATCAGTGACTGTCTACCCCAGAAGGCGTCCTCAGGCCTCCACTGTATCGGTGCAGACCTCCTCCCACACAGCAAACCCTGGGCTAGAACAAAGACTGGCGCCCAAAGTGGCTCACCCCACTCACCCCACCAGGATTCTAGCTGGGGTGCTCAGCTGCTTCTCCCCTGCCATGAAATTAGCCACTCACCTAGCTCTGTCTCCCACTCATGGCTCAGAAAGAATAGCCCTGCATTTCCTGCACATTCCATCTGCCCCAAATGGAGACTTCAGCTCCACCTGTTCGAGGAGACACAGAAGCAGGAGGGAGCAGGCCTAAGAGGACAGCCATGTGGCCTCACGGGGGCTGGGGGGCAGGATGGGGATCCACAGGTCACCCATCAGTTCTGGGCTGGAAGCAAATCATCTTGCCACCTCCTGTCTGCTGGCACAACACAGCTGATTGAGCAGTTTTCCCCGTATAGCCCAGCAGCGTAGACACTGCTGCCCCAACAGTATACACGCCACAGCCCCACATAGTATAGATGCTGCTACCCCAACAGTGTAGACACCTCTACCCCACACAACATAGATGCTGCCACCCCACACAGTGTAGACGCTATCTCTGTAACAGTGTAAACACCACTGCCCCACACAGTGTAGACACAGCTGTCTCAACAGTGTGGATGCCACTGCCCCACTTACAGACAAGACCTCCTAGGATGAAAAGACAATGGAAATAAGAAACAAAGAAAAAACTCCACTGAAGTATAAGGAGTCAGGGTTGGACTCAGGCCTGCTGTCCTGGTCCAGGTCCTTGATGACACAGGGCTGCCCCTGCCCACTGCAGTTGGGAGAGCTGGCGCCTGTGTTCTCATTTATCCTCGTAACAAGCCTGTAAGAATGAGTCATCCAAAGCGGGTTTCTCAGCCTCACACCATTGACATTTGGGGCTGGGTAACTCTTTGTTATGGGACATCCCTGGCCTCTACACATTAGACGCTGGTAATGATATACTTCCCCGAGTTGTGACAACCAAAAATGTCACCAGACATTGCTAAGTGCTCCCTAAGGAACAAAACTGCCCCTACCAGAAGCCCTGATCGGCAGGCTGGTGAAGGGAGGACACCTCCCACTGCTCCCCTCCCTACTCTGCCAGAAGCCCCTCTCCCCCCTCCCTGCTTTCCCCCACTCAAACCCCTAGTAGGGCCTCCCCAGCCCCAGCAGTTCCAGGGCTCCCACTGCACCATCTCCCTCCTCTCTAGGGGCAGAGCGGGCCTGCCCACAGCATTCTGATGCTGACTATGGAAGAAGGAAAGATCAGGTCTGGCTTTGAATCCAGGCCAGGAGGCCTGGGCTGCCCAAGTGGGGTGGCCTTGGTCTGCAAGCATGAAAACCCTCACCTCCAGGCCTGGGGCCCGGCACCAGATACTGACAGGGCTGGGAGAGGACCTAAGGTCCATCTTCCTCCCCATCTCAAAGGAAGCAGAAGCAGTGTCTTCTGCTTTTGTCAAGTATTGTCCCTGAGAGCCCTGCGCCTCTGGGGACTTTGGACACCCAATGCCATGGGTGCTGAGCATGACACTGAGGCTCCTGGTTCCCAGGAACCTCACTCTCCCTAGCCAAAGAGACCTCAAGGAGGCGATTCTACCTCTCTAGGTGGAATCCCTCCCCCCACCTCCCTATGGAACTGAAGGTGCCAAGGAATTAAGACTTCGTGTCTTCAGAGTTTTATATTACTTCATCAACTTTCCATAAAAGAGGCTTTCCAGCCATGCCGGGGAAGCTTTTGATCATTTATAACTCTTCTTTATTCATGAAACTGCACTGGGGTTGGCCCTGAGCAGTGAGATTTGACCTTGAAATTCCAATTAACGCAGAAAAACCCCAAGTTATGATAACCAAACATGTCGCCAGACATTGCTAAACTTCCAACGACCTTCTTGGGGGTGAACACTATTGATTCTGGAGGCATAGACAACTTTGCTGAATTTTTTAAAAACAAGGCCAGCTGTGCTGTGAACTGACCTCCAGAATGCAAGATCAGTCACCCCTATGGAGCAGGGCCTGGAAAGAAGCCGCCGGGTACCAGCATCAGACCTCCACAAGCTCTGGGACATGTGCTGCAGACATCATGTTGAAACTGACACTCCTCAAGCCTAACTAGTCCAACCACAAGCTCCTCATCTCCCCCAAACCTGCCCCTCCCACCACCCTTCATTCAGTCAACAGAAACTCCACTTCCAGGGACCTCATCCTTGCCTTCCCCTTTCTGTCACCACTGACCCAGTGCCCTTCATCCAGTCCTTCTGATGGCCTTCCTTCCAAAGGTGCCACAGACTCAGCCACTTCTTTTTTTGTTTGTTTGTTTTTTTTGAGACAGAGTCTCACTATGTCACCCTCAACAGTAGAGTGCTGTAGTGTCACAGCTCACAGCAACCTCCAACTCTTGGCTAATCAATTTTCTTGCCTCAGCCTCCCAGTAGCTAGGACTACAGGCACCTGTCACAACACCCAGCTATTTTTTGTTGCAGTTATCATTGTTGTTTTTTTAGCAGGCCTGGCCTAGGTTCGAACCCACCAGCCTCAATGTATATGGCTGGCACCATAGGCACAGTGCTAAGGGCGCCAAGCCAGACTCAGCCACTTTTTACCATCTCACTGCTACCCCCAGACCTAGATCATCACTGCCCTCGCCTGGGCTGTCACAGCTTCTCAATAGGCCTCCCTTGCCCTGGCTCCCCTCTTCCCTATCTATTCCCAGCTCTGTAGCCAGAGTGATTCTGTGAAAGTGTATGTCAGATTTTGCTACTTCTCCACTCTATGCCCTCTACCTACTCTCATCTCAAATCCAAACTCCTGACCAGGCATGGTGCCTTCTACCTATAACTAGCACTTTGGGAGGCTAAGGCAAGACGATGGCTTGAGGCCAGGAGTTCAAGGTCTGTATAACATAGTGAGATCCCATCTCTACAAAAAATAGAAAAATTAGCTGGATGTAGCCAGTGAGCACCTGTAGTCCCAACTACTTATGAGGCTGTGGCAGGAAGACCACTTGACCTCAGGAGTTTGAGGTTGCTATGAGCTATGACGATGCCACTGCACTCTACCCAGAGCGACAGAGTGAGACTCTATCAAAAAAAAAAGAAAAGCCAAACTCCTCACAATGGTCTACAGAGCTCTACCTCAGCCTCCCTGCTGCCCCAGGCCTGAGCTGTCCAGTACAGTAGACACTGGCCACTGGGCCCCTGCAATTTGACTTGGGCAACTGGATTTTTAAAGCCATTTCATTTTCATTAATTTAAATTTGAAAACAGATACTTTGGCTCAGTGCCTATAGCTTAAGCAGCTAAGGCGCCAGCCACATACACCAGAGCTGGCGAAGTTGAATCCAGCCCAAGCCTGCCAAACAACATTGACAACTACAACCAAAAAGTAGCCAGGTGTTGTGGCAGGCGCCTGGAGTCCCAGCTGCTTGAGAGGCTGAGGCAAGAGAATCACGTAAGCCCAAGAGTTGGAGGTTGCTGTAAGCAGTGGTGCTACAGCACTCTACCCAGGGTGACAGCTTGAGGCTGTGTCTCAAAAAAAAAAAAAAAACAGAATCTCCATCCATTTATTGGAAATTTTTAAAGTATGTTTGCAATAACTTGGGTAAATCTCTTTTAAATGTAAATTTTACAAACTCTAAATACACATCAGATTTTCGGATGAAGATTTAGTGTCTGATTGAGATGTGATGTAAGTATAAGTCACACTCTGGATTTCAAAGAGTTAGTTTGAAAGATAGAATGTAAAAAATGATATATTTTACATTCTATCTTTCAAACTAAGATATATTATATCTTAATATCTTAGCTTTTATATTTTGTAAAATATATCATTTTTTACATTGCTTACACATTAAAATGGTAATATTTAATATTCAAATTAATTTCACATTTTTCTTTTCACTTTTTTTTAGTATGGCTACTAGGAAATTTCAAAAGACGCAAGTGGCTAGCATTCTCTTCCTAATGGACAGTGTGGTCCCTACCATGCCAGACTTGGCCCTGCAGGGCCTTCCCTCTGCTCTTTCCTCCCCCTGCAGATGGTTGACCCCCTCACCAGCTACAAGTCCTCATCAGACACCACCTGCTTAGTGAGTCCTTCCCCTCTGAACTCCCAACATACCCCTCCAGCTCTAATTTTCTTCAGGGCGCTTGGCATCATCTAACATAATGTACAACGGACTTACATAGTTCACTATTAGGTTTACCCACTAAAATGTAAATTCCCCACAAGCAAGGATTTGGGTTCACAGTTTTTCTCTACTACTGTCATGCGTCATGTAAAACGTTCTGTTCAAGGACAGACCAAAAGGATGTTAGTCCTATAATAATATTATGGAGCTAAAAAATTCCTTTCACCAAGGGGCAAGGGAGGGGTAAGGTTGGGGTGGAGGGAGGGTAATTGGTGGGGCCACACCTACAGTACATCTTAGAAAGATACAGGCGAACCTTACTAAATGCAGAATACAAATGTCTTCATACAATAACTAAGAAAATG